>JAQFVV010006290.1:3333073-3360573 GCA_028023455.1 Epiperipatus broadwayi
CTACTAGTTTTAAAGTACTTTATTTGATATCATAAGAACATGTATGAAAATACAATTTTAAAACATGTTACAAAAACTGATCTACAATTTAGAATTGAAAATTATTAACAAAATTATTATTATGAATACATGAAATATTTTTACATTAATAATGTTGAAAAACTGAGGAAAAAAAAATCAATAACAGTAACAATATTAAATACATATATGATGACAAAACTCACTTACATACAGCAAATATGCTATTCATATTTCACAGTGGTGTTGGTAATTTGATCAAACTCCAAGTGTCTGATACTATATCTGTTGTAGCTAGTGCTTGATCTCTTGTTTTAATTTTTCCTAACTTATTGAGAAAAAGTGATTTAAGTTTACGAGATGTGGGATTGAATACAAAGTGGCATCTCATAAACCAGAGTGTGTATAGTATAAAGATTGTTATTCTTATTGTTGGAAACAACCCTCTTTGAATATTTTCTATCAATACTGTCAATGAGCATTTTGGATTATGGGTTATATCAGCAATTAGTTCTCGATATGTTTTGAGAGAAGTACACTGAGACAGAAAATGTTCTGTTGTTTCTTCCTCTTTATTACATAGTTGACAAATGGCATCTATGTTTGGAGATCTCCATCTTCCAGCCAGAAAAGCATTGGTAGGTAAAGCTCTAAGGTTGATTTTTATTAGAAAATCTAAGTACTTAGGCTCCAAGTACCAGAATTTAAATTTTTGGATTATAGCTTTATTTGTGATATTAATTAAGCTAATGGGATTTTCAAAGGGACTGGAATTAGTTGTTATGTAATGTGCTTCCCAATACTTAATTTTAGTTGAGAAAAGGTTTGTAGCAGGTACTTTATGTTTGAATATTGTTTTTATTAGATTGTTAATGAATTTATTTTTAATAGGAGGTGGAGTGTCTGTAGGTGATATTGGAAGAAACACTTGGAAATTTTCATATGTCATATAAAGTTTCATTAATGCATTGTGAGTTTATTGGTAATAGAATGTTGAAATGCAGTGTAATGACAGGCCATTTTGTCTTGAATGTTTTTGCAGACTTTTGATGCTTATTACCACTGCCTTTTTATTCCATATGAGTTTGGTGCAAAAAGAGTTAATTTTTTTCTTAAATGAGTTAGTAAATTTAATGATAGGTGCATAGTAATTTATTTTTGGGAAAATTAATATGTTAATGAGTGATATTTTACTATGTAATGAAAGATATGCTTTTGAAAGTGAGGTTGTCACCTTTTCAATTGCAGATATTAATTGTTCTTGTATTATCTTTCTCATTGCATTCATAGACAGATGAATTGGGAGACCAAGAAATTTGTGGGGAGGGGAACTGCAAACTGAATGAATTTGATTACCAGAAAGTATACTCCAAATAGATGTTTTTTCTTTGTTAAATTTTAAACTATAAGCTGCAGAGTAATTTTCTAAAATGGTATACATTAAAGGCAAATGTTTTTTGGATGGCAAAAAAATGACTATATCATCCATGTATGAAATATGATTGATGGATTGGTTTATGAGGGGTACATATATTCCTGGCAATTTAGATTCTATTTCTAGTAGGAGGGGGTTAATATATGTGATAAAAAACAGTGAACTAAGGGGAGAGCCTTGTGGTATTGAGTTGTGTGGAGTGAAGTCAGGGGATATTTTGCCATTAAGAGTGATGTGTATTTTTCTATTGATGAGCAGGTTTGCTAGAACATACATTATAGGTATTGGAATTTTATGTTGACTAAGCACCTGTAGCAGCTTGTCCACAAGCACCGAATCGAATGCAGCCTATATGTCTAATTGAATTGCAATAGGTGCTGATTTTCTAGCTTGTCTTACATCCTCTATTAATTTTTTCCATAACATAAGTGCTTCAGAAGTAGAACATCCTTTTCTAGCAAACTGAAACTTAGACAACCCAGGAAGTATTAGGGGTTGAATTTTGTCTTTTAAAAGAGACTCTATTAGTTTGATGATCAGAGGAGACATTGAAATAGGGCGTAGATTATCTAGAGGAGAAGGAAGTGTATTTTTCTTTAGAAAAGGGACCAGTGATACTGGATAAAGTTGGTCAATGTTATATATTTGTTTTGATAGATAATTTATCATATTGTGTACTATTGGGATAGTAAAGTGGCTAAGATGTGATAATAAAAATTTTGGAATTGCATGTGTACCTGGGTGTGTATTGTTGGGAAAAGCGTTCAACTTGAGAGCAATTTCATACTTTGTAATGTTATGTTCTTCTGTGGTAAAACCGAAGTGAAATGAAGAAAATTTTGGAAAAGGAAATTTTTGGAGTCTAGATTTAAAGTGGTAATATATTTGCGGAGTCATGTCTTCCCCAGCAATCATTTTTGAATCAAAAATAATAGATGAAGGAGTTAATTTTTTGGGAGTATAACCTAAAGCCCACCGAATATATCCTTTAGACCAGTTATGGGGATTAGCTAGAAAAATTTTTGCTTTTTTTATAGAGAGATAATCAGCCAGTATGAGTTGGGTTTGCTTGTATTTTTGTTTTAAAAACATTATTGATATAACTGAAGAAGGGTCACATGAAGTATTTTTTAGTTTTAAGTGTACTGTATCTAACTTATTAACAAGATTAGTGGGAGAACTATTTTTGGAGGTATAATGTCGAATAGTAGAAGAGATTATGTTAATAAATGATAGCCAGGCCTTTACTGGGTTTAAAGATCGTATGTCTATCTTCTTAAAATAAATATAAATCTCAGAGAAAACAGCTTCAGGTGTAGTGGATTTTAAAAGAAGACGAGTAGTTTTATTTAGAGGAAGAATTGGTTGATGTTGCATGTGTATTACAAGTTCCACATTAAGTGCTAAATGATCAGAGAAAGTTACAGGACATAGAGAGGGATTTATTATGAAATGTAGATCTGGTGAATAGAATACAAGGTCTCTTAGAGAGGAGTGTTTTTTAGTGTAGAATGAAATGGAGTTAGTTGGAAAAAAACCTTCAGCACTCATGAGATTTTTATTAATCAAATGAAGGTATTTTAATGTAAAATTCTTATAAGACATGTTAAAATCACCCATAATTATAGTTGGGTAAGAATTTGTAGCTAATATTAAGTTTATTTTAATTATTAATTGGTGAATTAACACTGGCTGATTATATAAATAGAATGTTATAAGATTCACTGTAAAAGAAGAATGATAAAGAATAATTATACTCATATGCTGATCTAAGTACAAAATTTTAAAAGTTTGAAAAGGAGAACAATGATGGATGAGAATCCCTACCCCAGCAGCAGCAATATCAGATGTTGAAAATTTACTGTATCCAAATTTACTAAGGTAGAGTTCAAGATTAAATGCTGAATGTACTGAGCATTTTGTCTCTGCAAATAAAAGGATATGGGGTGAGAATTGCCTTATCCAATTGCTAATTGCATATATTCGCTGGGTAGAGTTAATACCCCTTACATTGACTGCTGTAATAGAAAGACCCATATTATCAATTATATAAAATAGTGGGAGAATGATATTTTATAGTTTATTGTATAATGAATGGGACAACTAATATTAGTAAAAGTATAATAGGAATGTGTTAAATAGAAAAGAAAAATTATAATAATACACCACTGTGAAAACAATGAACTTACCCTTGCAAGTGAAGTTCTATTGAGTTTGTTGTGCATATTTTTGTTCATAAACATAATAATTATTTTCACATTTGGAATTAAATCCAAAAAATTGTCCTGGTTTGAAAGTCTATATGTGTTATTTATGCAACTCATCTTGATAGTCTATTTTTAATGGTGCTTCAAAGTCTGTCTCTGTATTTTGAGATATGGTATTTGTTATGATATCCTTAGATTTAGTAGATCTTCTGTGTACATCCACTCCTGCCATCAGAAGAAGCTGCTCCTGTGTCAATTGATTTGTACTTTGTTTTTGTCTGGTCCAATGAAGTGTTGATTCATTAGCCGGATAATCTGTTTCACCTGTTTTATTTGTGAGTTTTGTTTTTTTTAATGCTGGTGTGGTAGACTTTGTATCATTTTTCTTTTATTTTCTTTCACTATGTTTGTCAGGTTCATTAGTTTGTATAGGCTCTTGATGCAATGCAGATTTTCTCCTCTTGTGCATTCGTTTCTTAGTCTTTACTTTAATTACTTGGAACTCTTCATCAGAACAAGGAAATGATAAGGTATCACTCATGAACTCTGTTTCTGTTTCCTCCTGTGAGGTATAAGATTTATTTGGTATACTATTCATGTAGCTATTTTGACTAGGATCATCAAAGCTGAGATTTTGCTTATTTGTGTTGCTGTCTTCATTATTGGAAATAAATTCATCAAGGCTGAGATTTTGCATATCTGCGGTTTTGTCTTCATTATTGGGAATAAGTTCATCAAGGCTGAGATTTTGGATATCTGTGTTGTTGTCTTCATTATTGGGAATAGGTTCATCTACTTTTGTTTTTTCAGGGTTACTTTGCATATTGGGAATAGTTTCATCTACTTTTGTTTTTTCAGGGTTACTTTGCATGAGTCTGATTTCATTATTAGCTATTGGATCTCTACTGCACTGATGCGTTTTTGTTTTTTTAATACTACACTTTTTACAAAAATGGTTAGGGCATTCTTTGACAAGATGATCTCTGGCTTTACAAAAAAAACACTGAGGTGAAATGCCTCTGAAAGTAACTATCAAAGGTGAAGAATCTGTTGCATGTAATGTTGGTATATCTGTTGGTTGCATATTTTTCTTCAATGACATAGTGAAATGAGCAGTATTGGTTAGAACTGGCTGTGTGGCTCTTTTTTCCCATACATATTTAAAGTTGGCCACAGTTCCAACATTTTTTAGTAAATCTTGTAGATCATCAGCTTTAAAGTCTACATGACAGTTCTTAATTTGTCCATTCAAATTTGTAGGTCTATCAATGTCTATGTAACAAATAAATTTTCCATTAAGAAAGTGAATATGTTTTTCAAATATTTGTTTCTGAGCCACATTATGATACTCTATTGTTTTATATCTGCTGTTAGGATGATCTAGCACTTTGTATATCATTGACCAAAGTTTTTTTTCTGATAGATAAGAATAAAATTCACCAGTAGGAAAATTCATGACTGAAGAATTAGTATCTGTTATAGCTATTGTAGACGTTTTAATACTTTTAAATTTTTGAAATGATTTAAGAACTGTTAAAGGAATTGTTTGTATAAATTTTTCACATACAGAAACATAATCTGTATTACTAGTTGATAATAAATTTGTATTTTCTTGCTCCATTTGTAGTTCATTGTCAAAATTAAAAATTTCTGTTAAATTTTCTTCTGTAATTACATTGTTATCTTGTTCAGATTTTTGCTTTAAAATACTAGCATAAGTTTGTTTAATATTCTTATTTAATTCAATAGAATCAGATGCCTCAGGCAAATTAGTATTTTTAAATTTATTTCTTGTTTTAGATAAATCAGATAAGGCTTCAGCCATATTGGGTCCAGTTTTTACTTTTGAAAAAGAACTATTGTTAACTTTGACTTTTTCTAGATCTTGATAAGAATTTTTTTTATCTAAGCTATTATTAGCAATTTTTAAATTAGAATTAGAATCAGAAATATTAGACATTTTAAATCTAATATTCTTCTTTATATTAACAACAATTTTGCTCGAAATAGAGCTTACCTTTAAGTGGAAAATTTCCTTTTTCTTTTGGTATACTTTTCACTATCAAATTCAATCAAAAACCAATAAAACTTAAGTCTAAAGCAGGAGCTGAAATGAGTCAACTTTCTCTGTCAAGAGCCAAGATGGCTACTACTACTACTACTACTACTACTACTACTACTACTACTACTAGTAGTAGTAGTAGTAGTAGTAGTAGTAGTGGTAATAATAATAATAATAATAATAATAATAATAATAATAATAATAATAATAATAATAATAATAATAATAATAATAATAATAATAATAATAATAATAATAATAATAATAATAATAATAATAATAATAATAATAATAATAATAATAATAATAATAATAATAATAATAATAATAATAATAATAATAATAATAATAATAATAATAATAATAATAATAATAATAATAATAATAATAATAATAGTAGAAAATTTGTCTGCTTAAATATTTAGAAATGTAGTAATATCAATGTTATGAAATCAAAATATAACTTTGTATCTGTAAATAGTATGAAGAAATTGAATAAGTTTTGTGTGTCTAGCATATTCTCTAAATTTTCAAAAAATATATACCAAATCTAATGTTATCTCAGGGCTTAAAATATTTAACTGTTATAAATAAGACCTTTAAAATTTTTATTATTCAAATATAAATCTTTATCATCAATATTATTAAACAGCAGAGAATATTCTATTGTAATTAAACTATATTCTAAGGCACCTCAGGATTAATAGTGAAATTAAATATATGCTAGTAGTAGCAATAAACATCAATAGCGTTACTTCTAAAATTAATGTATCTTTAAATAAACAATACATTCATATCATGTGACCATAACTAACCAATTAGATGATGATTGAAATATAATGAAGGACAAGGTCAAAAAGATTAAATAAATATTAAATCCATTTATTTACCCAGTAAAATGAAAATAAAAGAAAGAACTATAATTATAACAATAAACTAAGCTCTACTCAAAACATGTAAGTACTAACTTGTGTTGAATATTTGTGTGTTATTACTAACATGTTGTTTGTATTTGGAAAGTTTAAATAAAGTTGAGAATTTTCTATACATTCAACATTCACTCATAGATGATGGAAGTAGTCCAATATATCACATCTAAGCTCTCAGCACATTTTAAATCTACAGATTTCCAACAATTTGCACATATAAGAGATTTATACTGTTTTAAACCAAATTGTATTTGTATATGTAGACATATTGTGTAACAAGCAGATTGTTAAAGAAGGTTGTAGGCAACTCTTAAATAAAATTCAAATACTAAGTAATCACTAAGTAACCAATATAAAACTATGTGCTATTTGATTTTTTTTATTATTGTATAGTCAGTCTCTCAAAATAGGTATTTCTAGAACAGAAGTTTTATTCATTTTTCCAATGATAGTAAAATATTTACGGTCTATACTCGGCCAATATAACAACACATGACATTTTGAATTTACTTAACATCTACAGATTAAATGTACAACACCAGGATGTTTAGTCTCCACTGTATGATTATATAGTAAAGAAGAAATACTTCTGACCATGGAGATTAAGTATACTTAACATGTGTACATATAGTATTACAAAAGATATACCTACAAATGCTAATATTTATGAGAAAAATTATAACTCAAGTTTCTAGGAGCTTCTTTTTACTGAAAACAATATTACTATAGATAAAATCTTACCATTACAAAATAACATGTCTGCAAAATATTATTTATAAAAATTGCTACAGTAATTAAGGGTAACTCATTTAAAATAGTTTCAAATTATATAAGTATAGCACTGTGCAGATTATTTAAATCTCTTGTAATAGTTAAACATAAATAGACTGGAATTTTAAAATCTATAACATATAGAATATGTATAAAACCATTATTTATTTAACTATTAATGATAAAAATGAATATTAATAATTTTTCTCCAACACAAGTTATAGAAATATCTAAGTCAACAATATAATCGTACAATTACAATTATACTAACTGTATATTCTCTTGATTGCCTCTGGTGAAAATTTTTTTATTTTATTTGAAACCAAGGAAAATAAATAGGAATAATAATAATAATAATAGTAATAATAATAACAATAATAACAATAATAATAACAATAATAATAATAATAACAACAACAACAACAACAACAACAACAACAACAATAATAATAATAATAATAATAATAATAATAATAATAATAATAATAATAATAATAATAATAATAATAATAATAATAATAATAATAATAATAATAATAATAATAATAATAGTCAAATGATCACATTTCCTATACTAGCACATTAATTGTTGATAAACAGAGCAAAACTCTCCATACAGTATTGCCACCTGTGCTAAACAGAGTAACCAATGGATGCCAGAAGGCTTGTGCATAAAATCCCTATCTAATGCCTACTCATCCAATATCCCCAGACTAGTTTCTGGCTTGTGGCCTTTGTCAGTGAGGAGCTTTGGATCTGAGGGCACTGCATCTAGATCTTAGGATATAATGCAATCCTCTAGCAACCACCTTTTATCTCTACTTAACTACAAAACTATGAGAATGAAATTGAAAACACAAAAAATATTTTCAATCTAAGCTCAATAGCTTATATAGTCATATGGGTCTGAACTCAGTTCAGCACCCATACATTTTGGTGTCTTTGGCTTCTTTACAACCATAGCCACCACTATCCTATTAGGCAGGATTGGTGTTAAACCATTAAGCATCACATGATCACATTTCCTATACTAGCACATTAATTGTTGATAAACAGAGCATAGTTTTGTAGTTAAGTAGAGATAAAAGGTGGTTGCTAGAGGGTTGCATTATATCCTAAGATCTAGATGCAGTGCTCTCAGATCCAATGCTCCTCACTGACAAAGGCCACAAGCCAGAAACTGGTCTGGGGATATTGGATGAGTAGGCATTAGATAGGGATTTTATGCACAACCCTTCTGGCATCCATTGGTTACTCTGTTTAGCACAGGTGGCAATACTGTATGGAGAGTTTTGCTCTGTTTATCAATAATAATAATAATAATAATAATAATAATAATAATAATAATAATAATAATAATAATAATAATAATAATAATAATAATAATAATAATAATAATAATAATAATAATAATAATAATAATAATAATAATAATAATAATAATAATAATAATAATAATAATAATAATAATAATAATAATAATAATAATAATAATAATAATAATAATAATAATAATAATAATAATAATAATAATAATAATAATAATAATAATAATAATAATAATAATAAAACAACAAAAAACTATTCTTTTACTTAAAGGTCATAGAATGTCCATAAGGTTTTATAAAAACATATTTCAGATATTTTCTTCAAGAAAAGTTTTTTTAAAACGTTTTAAAAGTTGATTTAAATAGTTTAGGGTTTCTAAAGTGAAACTCCAAAAAAATAATGTGAGAATTTATCTTTGAAAATTAGAAAGATGATAGCAAAATTTTGTATTTTTTTGAATGAATCCATTAATGTAATATAAAAATTCAAATATCAAATGAAATTAAAACAAGTTGTTTTCTTCATTTCTAGATAAGTTTTAATAGATAATTAATAGTTTTCCTGCCAGAAAAATTCACAAGTATTTACAGCTTCTTTAGAGACATATTTAAAGGAAGGTTCCATTAATTATGAAGAAACTTGATTTAAAACAAATGATATAATATGTAGTTGTTATACAATAATTATTTCCCAATATTTGATTTGTATCAGATTAACAGATGAAAAAATAAATTGTTAGCATTCCTGGATTAGTTTAAAAAATCCATTTCAAGAAAAATATTTAATTAATATTTGTTCATGCATTTTAAGCTTATGAAGACATGTCAGGTGATTTGTCTATTCATTTGAACAATCTCCAGCAATCGTACAAGGGCAAATGATTTCTAAAGGTCGATACTTTCACCATAACAATTAAAAATCAATATGGCTAAATAGTTTAATCAGTAGATAATTAGCACTAAAGGGAAGAGATTTTGCTTGTATAAATATATATATATATATTTATATAAATTGATTTTTATCAAGTGATTGATTTTATTATCATCTTTCAGATTTTTACCTGAAACTTTTTACAGTTTATTTCTTTCAGATTTTTACCTGAAACTTTTTACAGTTTATTTATATATATATATATATATATTGTGCTCTTTTCTATAGGTCAGTAATAGTTCATAACAGTCAATTACTAAAAATTTTAAATTTTAGAATATGTTCTTTTGATTTATTAATTATAGTTTGTCAATTATGTTATAAAGTATAATTTGAAGCTAAAGAAAATACGTAATGTATAAAATTATAGAGAATCATTTAAAAGTAGTTAAGTTAAGCTTTAAATATTATTGCATATGGTTGTAAAAGCTGGCCATATTAAATAAAACAGCTATAAATATTAAAAGTATATTTAAAAAAAAAGTTCGATTTTAATAGTTTAAAACTGATAATTGAATAAATGCTATATTTAAATTTGTAATCATATTTAATTGTCAAAATTAATATAGTATGTTTTAAAAATAAACTTTATGATGGTGAAAATTATATCTAGTTCTATATTTCTAAAATTATTCTTCCAAATTTTTTATAATTATTTTATATAATATAATAAGTGTATCAATTTTATAAATCTAGGCAGAGAAATAGATTAAAAATCATCTGTCAAAGTTATTAATCATGTGACTTGTATATTACATACTTTCTCACACACGCTTGTTTGAATTAATAATAAAGTTTAAAATATTTTGAAATTGCAGTATAGAATTGGATGGAATTATTGCCTATCATAAAAGTAAATAGTATTAAACATTAAGTTAACTATCGTATAACATGTTTTACATAATGTAATGTTTTAAATAGTATCATAAAGACGAATACAGTTATAATAAAAATTAAATATTTTATTTAAATAAAAACAAGATAAATTGAATATTAAAAAATGGAATAGGTTATTAAAATTATTTTAAAAGTTATTTTAAAAGTATTTAAGTAATTTTAGTGAAACAATAATTGATTTAAAAGGAATTTTAAATAATATTTTTTAAATTTTATTACATCATAAAAATTTTTATTTTTTGAAACTTGATTCTGCTATAAACTGAAAATATGTAAATTTGTTCTCAAGTTAAAGTAAGAATCAACCAATCAAATGAGGTATTCTTACAGACTATAAATATGAATTGCACGGGGGTATAAGAGGAGATTAATAATGTATTGAAACCAGAGAAAGGTAAATTATAGCTATCAAAGAGATAGTATTTTTAAATTTTTATTTTAGTCAATTTTTTAGTACTTTCTTATAACTTTATCTGCAAAAAAAAACTAATTGATAATTTTAAAAGTATTTTGCAAAAGAGAGTTTAAAAAATATATATATTTGAGAACTTTGTGAAAATGATTTTTTAATTTTTAAAAGTTACTTGCCAGGATTATTTTAACTGAAATTTGACCTAAACTTCGCAATGAAAATGGATATACTATGAAATAAAATGTTTAAATTATAATACAGCTTTATTTATGCTTAACCGGAGGACTGTTCTAACTCATAAAAGAACAATATGGACATTATGCTGGAAGCTTAAACTGAAAACTATTTGCCGTCTAAAAAAATTTGTGACGCATTATTTATAAGCTTATCCAGGAGTTTTTTTTTTTAAAAAAATAAGATATTTATATCATATGAGTTATCATAAAATATAATGAAAGAAATAGAATGTTTAGTCCTTTTTGAAGGAAACATTGTTTTTAAATGTATTAAGAAGGAAACATATATAAAAAAGTGAACATATAGTTGAATAAAAGATGGATCCATGAAAATACAAATAGTACTTAAAAGTTTACCAAATATTTTTAAACTTAAGCTAGATGGAGTGATGCATCAGATACGCCGCAGAGAATATTAATGAAATTTCACAGGATTAATTAATATTAAGATTTAATAATTACCATCCTAAATACTAAAACCAAGGATTATTTTCTATAAATTTTACTAAATGAATTAATATTTATGTTTATTTTTAAACTTTAATGTGCTTGGAGGAAAACATTTTAAAACTCTAGAGAAAATAATAAACATTTTTGGATTTTATCATGAACTATGGTCAAGTGAAGATGTAATTATAGTTTTAAATTTTTATTTTACTAACTTAGTTAAATGTAAATTTATCTATTTATAAGATTAGGAAAACATAAAACATTAATTTGTTAATAACATAAAATTTATAATATAATCTAATAATTTAGATAAGAATATTTTTAAATAAAATGTATGGATGTGTCTTTTCGTTTATGTATGCAATGTTTTTCTATATCCAGTGGATAAAAGAAGCCTACTAAAATGATGACCAGATAAAATGGGTTATTTGGTAATAATAATAACTATTAATAATTTATAATGTATATTTTTGTTTTCTTTAGATCATCTATGAATCTAAGAATGAAGTGTAAAAGTTTTTATTATATGTAACGCATTTCATACAACATTTTAAAAAACATTATGAGATAGGATTGATTTGAAAATATGCATATGATGATTTTTTTTATATTAATGATATAATCCAAAATAATAACAAATAATTATGTGATTCTTTTAAAACTTTTCATGTTATTGGATATTCAAATATTGTCTAGTTAGATTGTATATGATTAAACATACAGAATGATGAAGTGGACAGACTTTTCTTGTGGGACAGTAAGATTGTTTAATTATCAATGAATTTTATTTATTGTTTTGTAAATGCAGATAGTTATTTATCGATGTAAGATGTAGAAAAATCTTGAGAAATAATGTTGAGATAGTGGCTTGGAAGTACTATAGTTAGCAGGAAACCAAGATGATGTATTTTTAAAAAAAATAGGATATGATAAGGAATAGAAATAATATTTAGTCTTTATGTGGTTATCAGCATAGTTAACAAAGCCCTATGATTGATACACATTTTATTTGGACAGTGTTTTATATGTTTTTTTTAAATATTTGATGTTTTAAATAAAGTTGAAGAAGTAGCTTTAACATCATTCACGTATTAGAGGTTATTAGACAGGTAAAGGTCATACCTCTTTGCACTGTGCCATGATTTTTTGAGATATATTAAGAGTGATACTCTAGCTTTCTTCCTTAAATCCTATACATCTGTTTTGCTATCTTTATTTCATGTAACTGCATCTTTCAGTAAGATATTTTGAAAAGAAATGATAAATAATTTAGAACTTAGGTTATGCTATCGTTTTGTATAAGATTGGTTTATTTGCTTAGAAGGAATAGAATTTATAACTTGAAATTGATGGTCCAAAGTATCCTAAGGAAAGGAAAGAATCATAGAATATATTTTGAATTTATTTTCGGAAATGAAATATAAATTTTTAAAATAGAGTATCTAAACAAGATATTTTCTTTAGAATGTTGATTATTTTTGAATGCTTTATTTTTTTTTTTTGAAGAAAAATAAGTATTGCATATTTTTAAAATACAATAGTACAAAATAAATTATATAAACAATATGCATAGTATATTTTTGTTCATTGAATAACAGGAATATATTGATTATTACACTTATACTAAAGTAAGGCTAAATAAGAATGTATTATGATTAGTAAACATCGTGTGATAAAACACTAAAATCTAGTACTGAATTTTGGATGAATATTTTATGTAACATCTTTGACTTTGCAAGATGAAATTTTTAATATTTTGAGAAATCCATACTCATAAAATTAATGTTTTTCTGTAGAATATTTTCCTATGAATTTTTTTTTTTGAAAATAAGATAGTTTAATAATATTAAGGATAAAATATTCTGCTAATAAGTAAATATATTTATAATAAGTTAACCATAATGAGAAACCAAATGGTAACATTTTTTTTTATTGTATGAATAAAGATATAACTAAACTATAAACTATTTTTTATATAACTTAGTAGATAAAAATGTAAGATTAAGATAAGGATATCCATTGTAAATAGTGTACATAAATTGTTTATTTTATTTGTTGTTGTTAATAAACTTTGTTAAAATTTGTTTTTCAAAATTTTTGTGTCTTGATTGTTTATTTCTCCACTTCACTGCATGAAATCACGATATATTCATAACAATTGAAACAAAAATATAATTTTGCACAAAAAGATAAATAGAGAGTTATATTTAAGAATTTAAATATTTTATTGGTATTCTTTTAATTAAATAATTATAATTTTACGTTATTTTATTGGTCATAAATCAGTTATCACAATAGTATACTGAATTATATGCTATCAGTTGCCACACATCCTTTGTTTATCAGATTATCATATGCTACCACATATTTATTATATTATTACATGAAGGTAAAGGATTATATAAAATTATTTTATTATTTTATTATGGTAATAAAATTATAATGAAAAGAAAAGATATCCAGTAGTAGTTAAACAATGAAGAATATTATTATTATTATTATTATTATTTATTATTAGTTTCAGTGTAGTAGATTATGACATAAAATTCCTTCTCATATTTTACTACCATATTTTTAAATTAACTTAGAATAAACTTGATGAACCTGAGATTATTTTACTGAGCTAGATTATTAAATAGAAGATTAAGACTTAATTATTAGTTTAATCTTAGTGAGTAGAAGTTATTAAAGTCGTAAGAATACTATGAGTTTGTTATTTAAAATAGTAATAAGGGGGGTAGTATTTTTATGCCATTGAGGTAGTATCCTGTGGGATATTGCTCAATGTAATCTATCTTGTCACCTGTATTTTCACTTCAAGTCTCATGAAAATATTAAAATATTTATTTAATTTATTTTATAACTGAACCTTATTCATGTTTTAAATTTGAGCTAGTGAAACATTTTAATTTTAATGCTGAATATTTTATTTATTAATTATTAACTGAGATAGAACCCGTTACAAAAGAGTTTGGGTTCGAAAAGATAGATGGCCATTCTATCTTTTCCCAAAGACTTTATCATGTGTTTGAAGTGTTTGTATTCAGTCATTTATAGTTAAAATCTGCAAAGCGCATGTGCAACAGCTTAATGCTGTTTAGCTATTACAGTTTATAAAACTTCGCGCTATATAAAATAATTGATTTATTTATATCATATACTATTCTGAAGTGAAGTTGAACGAGAGCAAGATTAGAATATATATATATATATATATTTGCAGACAATAATAAAGTTTTTGTAAAGATTTATAGCACTCTTTGAAATTGAATTATTTAAAATTACATATTACATTTAAAATCATATTTAAATAAAATATATATTTCAAAAAAATAAAAATACAAATTATGTCAACTAAATATTTATGTTGCAAATATTAAAAAAAATCATTTTACTTTATTTACTATTCTCACAATAGATGATATTTTATTTTATATTTAATGTAATTTGGTATTATAACTTTTTAAAAAAAAATATATTTCTTTAATTAAAATACATTAAACAAACACAAAATAAACAATTATGCATATACATTTACATAATAAATTTAATGTTTATGCCACTTCATTAAATTGTTTTAACATTATGTATACACTAATATAATTATTGCAATATTAATCCTATTTTAGCTAATTTATTCCCACTTTTACAATATTATGGTATTTATCAGGTATTGTTCCTTTTAAAAGTTAACTTTGAGGAAATGTGTACTTTTAGAATTAAATAGAAAAGATATTTTTAAAAAAAATATCTACAAAAATCTTGAAAGCTAAATAAGACATAACATCATGGAATCATAAAATATTGTCTTGTAAGGTAGCTAAAACTTATATAATTGATATGTATAATCTTTATGAATACTGCAGTCATGGTAGAGGTAGTCTCAGACAAGTTGAAATAATTATAACACAATAAATTTTTATAACTATAAATTGTTGCTTATTGTCAACAAGTTAACAATAGCAAAAGTTAAATTAACATTGCATAGTATATACAACTCCAAAATTTATAACACTGCCTAGATTAGTATTATACTAATGCTTATGACACTCAACAATGGAGGCATATAAACACAATAAAGCAAGTATGGTCTGCAAAATGTTCTTATGTTTATTTTGGAACCTTCAGTGGTGGAGTTCAGTGATTTATACAGTCTTTTATAACACATAACCTTAGCATTTTTCCAGATAAATGTGACCAGTTCCATCAATAGGAGTGTATGAGTGAAGACTTAGTTTACTTTTAGAAGAGAGTTTTATTCCTTTCTCAGTCCAATCCCAAGTATAAATTTTACAGTCATAGAATGTTCTAGAACAATAATAACTCCCATTATTTATTAATATTTTAGTTAATCTGCAATCTGATATATTTTTTAATTAAATATTTTCTAATAGGAGAAGTTTATCAACATATTTTAAGTTTAATATTTATAACTTTTTAACTTTTACTTCATAATATTTTTACATATATTTCAACTTTTTCACAACTATTTCTTATACTTTAAATATATCATTTTATTAACATTCTAAATATAGTACACATTCTTCAGAAATTACATTTTATGCATATTTTGGCTTTTTTTAATTCTATGGAATCTATGTGAAGGAGTATTCTTTTCAATGGGAATGTTTTCATATTTTTACTTCTGGTTTGTCTGATTCTTCTACATAACATGGAATGTCTGACACTATAGCTCTTGTCATTAGATCCTTTTCTTTATGATGCTGGACATGATTTTTTCTGTTTCTGACTGGAAAATTACTATTTACATTGACAGATTTTCTTCGACTGTCTTTTACTCAGTACTTGATGAGAACGTCTCTTATCCAAACTTTTTCTCCCTCAGCATATATCATTTGTGTGCTGTTGTTTTCACCTGAGTGAATTAAAAAAAAACATTGTGCTGGTTTTCTTTCCAAGTATCATATCAACTGGAGGTATAAAAGCAGTGAGTGATTATGTACTATGCTGATATAGTAAAGCAGAATGTAAGGCTTTTTGGGTATTTGCCAATAGCTTTCTTACATAAATTTTTTTTTTAATATTTGTTACTGCATTTCCTGATATTAATACCACTAGACTCAGTGAGGTATGGAGGCATGACTCTATCTGTAGTAGCCCATTCCTTAAGTTATTTCTTAAATTTAGTGGAAGTAAAACTAGTTTCCATTGTCTGATACTAACAGTTTGGAAAAAGCATGGAAAGCAAAGTTTTCTTAAGTTTTCCAATGATTTTAGGTGCTAGTATTTTTAACAATTATATACTCAGTTTACTTTGAATCTGAATTGATGATTACCAAATATATATAGCAGTGAAACTGTCTAATGTGACTGATGTGGATATGGCTCCATGTTTTTTTGACTATAGACTAAGCAATATAATTGTTATCTGAAATGTTTACATTCATCTTAATCGGAATTCTCGTCAATGCGTCTATGTATCTAATCGCATTTCTGTTTTTAAATTTACATATTTTGATTTTAAAAGCATGGACCCATCTCCCTCCTCTAATATGGTTTATACCACCTTTACAGACTGTACTTTTAAATTTTACAGTTATACCTACTTTCCCAAATATCATCATATTATTTCCATTAACCACTTTGCTCTTAAACTAATTAGCATTAATAAAAAAAATTATTACAAATTTCCATTATTCTATTCTCATCTTTAGCTACCATCACTGACATGCCCACACCACTGTGAATTTACATTGCCATTTTTCTATTTAATAAATTTGCTGTCAACATAAATTGAACACAATTACTTTACTGAGTATTTAAATATTATTTATTAAGCACAAGCAGTTCATAATTAAAGTAAAAACTTAAACCATTTAACATGAGTTTTAAGAATGCTTATATGTCTGCCAATCAAATGTCATGGTGACTATATAGGTTGCTCTTAAGTTGTAACACAAGACAGAGGTTTTGCAAGAAAAATGTGGTTTCACCTTTCTCTTAAAATTCTCTCTCTCTCTCTCTTTCTATATATATATATATATATATATATTGTAACCATCATCAATTGGAAAATCGGGCCACACATTAACAGGTGCCAAGAGCTCACCTGTAACCATCATCAATTGGACAATCAGGCCACGCATTAACAGGTGCCAAGAGCTCACCTGTAAACCATCAACATTAATCAAGCTTAATATTTTGTTGTCAGAGAACTACTATAATCAGACCCACCTTACTATAACCTAATAGACTGAAGGGACATACCAATGCCTATCACATTGGCGCCAAGAACTGTAATAGAATTCTTTATAACCAATGGCTTTAATCATTGGGCAGCCAAGAACTGTACCTATCGATCTAACTGAATGCTCCCATCATTGTGGTGCCCAGAATTATAATAAAAAGCATTTCATGCCACCTATATTATGCACCAAAGACTATAACCAAAATCTGGAGCAAATTACCACAAACAAAACTAATGATATAACATAAAATTGTTATGATCTAATCTGGTCGCAGCCAGGGTGTACCGCGAAGACCTATCATAGTAGTATATGAAAATACATTAAACAAACTATAAGTATGCAATTTTATTATCCTTCAAACCTTAATTTGCGATTTTTCATCACATGAGACCTTATGGCCGACCATGGACAAATGGTATAATTTGTGGAACTACTAAAGACTATGAATTTTAAAATTACATATATGATTTTTAATACAAATACTAGTCTAGGTAAGAGCTTTGCAATAATAAATAAACATGGAATACTTGGGTTCTTTTCTATAATTTAATAAATATCAATGAGACTCTTGTTATACTGATGAATGACAATTAAAACCTAAAGTAAATACATTCAATCATGTCATTATCTGGTAAATCTGTTTACAAGTTTAATAATCAATTTTGTATCCTGTACTAGAATCAACTACGCAAAGGTTAAATGATGGAAAAGGTAAATGGGATTTTATTGTACCTTACACATCATAAACTACCAAGGACAAAAAGCATTCAAATGTTTTTCTCAAAATATTACTAAACTCTTATATCATGTTGACAATAGTATGTACTTCAATGTATGCTCTATTCAAGATATATGATTTCTGATTTTATGAATGACAAATAGCAATGGCACAGTAAGTTTAATTATAAATCAATATTTAATTACAATTTTTATGAATAATAAGTAATTGATGTTTAATGTAATAACTAAATACATAAATAAACAAATAAAATAAATAAATAAATTATAATTCCATTGGCTTCCTTCAATAACATATAGGCAGAGTTTTATAAAGCCTAATCATACATTATATTACAATTTGATATAATTGATGTCTTGAGGAAATTATATTAAAATTCAACATCAAATCATGAAATATCCAATGTGACAGTTCCAAAACCAATAAACCTATACTGTAGACCTATGATAATGTAATAAATAATATTATATTTGTAGGATTTAGCTATAATGCTAATACTAAATAAAAATGAAAATTTAAAC
Organism: Epiperipatus broadwayi; assembly: GCA_028023455.1. NCBI lineage: Eukaryota > Metazoa > Onychophora > Udeonychophora > Euonychophora > Peripatidae > Epiperipatus > Epiperipatus broadwayi. The sequence goes on from JAQFVV010006290.1 coordinate 3,352,219, forward strand.
TTACATTCAGATAAAATATTAATTAACAAACAGTTAATTATTATGAGGTAACTTAGATAGAATGTCCTGCTACACTTTATGACTTAACTTATAAATTATGCTTATAAATGGAAGAAGATGATTTTAGCAGAATAACCAAAATACTTTGCCCAAACTTATATTATGAAGTAAAATCATATTTCTGTGGATGCATTTATCTACACATAGGAATTATATAACACTGAGTGCCTTGTGGATTTATACACTATCATAAAGCAATAAATATAATTACACAATTCCGCAGATTAACCACCAGTGCAGGAATGAGTGTAAAATACAGAAAGTGGCAATTAACTAATCTGCAGGTTAACCACCAGCACAGATTAATGGCTTTTAACATTGTAAAGCAATATTACTATTTACTTCACATTTAAAGTGCAAAAATTATCATCCTCAGTTATTCTGACCATTCAGAAAACATTAACATTTTAGCAGATGTGGGTTCTTGCATAATAAAAAGTGTTTCACTAATCAGGACAACTAATATATTAAATTATCTTGCTTAAAATAAAACATAGCAACAATGTAATATAAGTGACATTAGTATAGGAATAGAACTCTGGAAAGACTCACAAAAGACTTCATGAGAGGTTGACACATATCATAAATTCATTAGTAATTTTCAAGCTTTTTCGCAAGCGCTATTCCCTTGAATAAGTATTTTATTCAATCCCATTAATTTAATTTAAACCTAATAAAATATAACTCATGAACTTCACATACAAGTTTATATAACAATAAAATTAAATTAAATCATTCTCACTTAAATACATGAATTCTAGCAAGTGTGCGTGTGACAAATTAAATTGTACAGCATTTTATAATAATAAATATGATCCGTGAAATCCATGTAAAAATGTCTTGAACAATAAATACACAAAGTGATAATTATAATTATAGTTGAATTCCATAAATGTAATTCTATCTATTTGTCTTAGATATTATAAGCACTTTTAAATTAATGATTTTACGAGGCTCCATAAATATAAAACAATTCCAAAAAACATGATACGCAGAGTTTAAATGAAAATGTTCTTCATAAGTTATTAAATTCTACATTTCTATATAAAACTGTTCCAAGTTATAACATCCAGGCTAATATTTATTTATCCACGTTTAAATTTAGGAATACTAATTAGAGCAAATAATTTAATAATTCCAAATTAACGATAAAATTAGAAAGTAATTTTAGTTAATTATTTAAAGACTGTTTCCATTATTCAAATGGTAAACAAATTAACTAGCAAATACATTACTGGCAGTATAAAGTAAAATAAATTAATCAATGCTATATTATTTTAAATTATAAACGGAAATATTAAACCATGCTAATAACTTTAACATTTAACTTTGATTTTAAACCTCTTCTTTTTTAAAAAGAAAGTTTTCATATTTAAAAAACTTCTGTAATTAAAACATCTATTTAGTTTTGCCAAATTGTAGAATAATAAAATATTCCAAACATACCGAGATTCTGCAAGTAATTCCACTTTTAAGTTTGAAAGCTCCAACATATTTTTAAGTGTAAATATTGGAAAATTATTAGCGATTTGATCAACTTGGCTAGCTGACCCGAACAGATTTTTAAATTTAGCACTTCATTCTATTATTAAATACCACCATTTTATGTTTACATTTGTAGAAAACTTCTTGGTAAATCTGTTTACTTATTAACTATTTTTAAAAAATAAGCTTATCATATTTTACATACATTTTATTCTTACACCATTTTCTTTTTTCTGTAACAGCAACCTTATCGCAGACGATCTCTTTAATCGCACTTTTTTTTTTTTTTTACATTGAAACGCATATGTAATTACTATATTTTTATCTAATAATTAAAAATTAATTAAACAAATGGTTTTTTAATTCAATGAAAATAATTTCTAAGACTATTTTAAACAAATAAAAATTATTATTATTTTCAATCACATTTTACTAAATTTAATGTGTTGTCAATTTTTAAAAAGTTAAACATATTTTGATACAAATCTGTAGATGGAAAGAAGCAATTTTAAATACATAAAATAACACAGACAATAAGTAAGGCAAAATATTACTTATTCTCTCTAATAAATTATCTTGAATGCAAGAAAATAATCTGTTCAAAATGCAAACCAAGGCAATCAAATCACCAAAAAAAAAGACAGATAGATATATATATATATATAAGCCAGTCTGAAGCATTTTGATTCAAGATCGTGAAGCTTTAAACATCTTTACATCTAACTGACTGTCTATTATTTATAAATCAGCAGTGTGAAATCTTTCAGTTTACTACTAAGTAATTTTTTCAGAACTTATGAATTGAGTGCGTTTGATTGGCTGTCATATAAGCATTTTTAAAGTGCATATGAGAAGGTTTCAGCTTTTCACTTTAATTACGAATTGCTTGCGCTTAATAAATAATATTTACATACATTATTGTCAATTTTATAAGTTCTGAAAAATTACTTCAAAGTATAAATCTCACATTTTAGCTTATTTTTTTTGGAAAAAGTTGGTGAGCTGCTATGCCCCCCTAACTCTACATGCTTTTTCTAAGTGACATATTTCCCCAAATTTCTGCAACGTTATTAATTAACTTACTTAAGTAAGCAAACATAAAGTGTTAGTAAACAATTATAAGTGAAATAAATAAGCACCAGAAAAAAATAATATCATTAATAAGATTGCCAAAATTTACCCTATACCATCAGCATACTTTTGACTATTCTAGAGAAAATACCATTCTACAAAATGTATAAGCAAATTTAATTAATATTACTTATTAATATAACTTTTTAATAAGTAAGTGTGTATTTTTAAATATGTATTAAATGTTAAATACCTTATATTGCAATCATTAAAATTCTACAATAATATTTTAATTCAAATTAATTTATTATTATAATGATCACGAATCATCATTATTCTAGGCCATTTAAAAATAAGCCTAAATTTTTAACTGAATTGTAGTAATTTGCAATTTGAACAATTGATTTATCAGCATGTTGTAAGTCAAATTGTAGCAACATGAACTTTATACTATCCAATCACGTTTTGTATATTCTCTGACCAAAACGTTGGACACTAAAAATGTATTTGATGAAATACCATTAGTAGAGCCTTAGCTTAGCTAACAATAAGTAGCTAATAATAATAATAATAATAATAATAATAATAATAATAATAATAATAATAATAATAATAATAATAATAATAATAATAATAATAATAATAATAATAATAATAATAATAATAATAATAATAATAATAATAATAATAATAATAATAATAATAATAATAATAATAATAATAATAATAATAATAATAATAATAATAATAATAATAATAATAATAATAATAATAATAATAATAATAATTCAATTCAACTCAATTCAATTCATTTATTTAAGTGCTAAACAACAGCATAAAGCCAATTACAGTTTGCACATACAATAAAAGTGAAAATAAAACATGTAGCATAAAACATGTATAATAATAATAATAATAATAATAATAATAATAATAATAATAATAATAATAATAATAATAATAATAATAATAATAATAATAATAATAATAATAATAATAATAATAATAATAACAACAACAACAATAACAACAACACTTTTAAAGTAACCATAATATTTACATCTGTTTAAATATTTAAATGTGTATTTGTAAATAATATCTCAGGATTATGAAATCAATATATAAATCTATAACTGTAAATAGGAATATTGGAATAAACATCTGATAATGTTGGTGTGACTAGGATATTTACTAAGTTGTCCAAATACACATATGAAATCTAATGTTATTAAAGCCTTAAATTATTTGAGTGTGATAAATGAGACTTGTATAATTTTTATTATTCAATTATAATTTTTACATATCAATATGACTAAATAAGAAATAATATTTTATTGTACCTAAACCATATCCTAACAAACTAAAAATTGAAAGTGAATATATATATATATATATATATATATATATATATATATATATTATTCAATGTCTGTATTTTTAAAGCAATATACATAATTATATAACTGAATATTTGTAAATACAGTAAATAAATAATTAAAAATTCTATCCACTTAGGAGTGCTTTAGATTATCTCAGTAATCTGTGTCAACTAGCTTTAGTTGACACAGATTACTGAGATAATCGAAAGCGCTCCTAAGTGGATAAAATTTTTAATTACTTATTTACTGTATTTACACACACACACATATATATATTGAACCGGATTGATTTCCGATTCAATGGTTTTATTACTAATGTTAAAATTTCTTGTTATTATTTAATAATAGGAAAAAAAAAGTACTTGTATTAAAACACATCCATGTTTATATTTAAAATAGTTTACTTTCACTACTTTGTTTATAAAATGATTTAAAAATACATCACTTTCACTGCCTGTTTAATCAATTTGATTAAAAACAGGTAAGCTTGCTAATTATATATTCCCGTTGCTTTTATTTTTAATTATTTTTAAAGTTAATTCTAAAAGTCTAAAAGTGGAGATTTGGTTTTGTATTTGTTATTTTGGTTACAATAATCCCTGGTTGGAATTCTTAAATTGGATTGAGCGGGAAATTAATATTTGCCCTGACTGAGGTATAGAATTTGTCAATAAGGAAGGTTTTTTGGGGGAAATGTAGTGAGGTAACTATAGCCCACCAGAAAGGAGGTAGTTGCTATTATTCTAGAGATTAAGACAAGGTTGCTTGTTAGGAGAGGAGCAAGAAGCTGTTTTTGAAAATGCTTAGTTCAACTTCTTATTAATCACAGTTTGAACATTTAAAAGATTTTTGAAATTTGTTTTCATGATGTCAACAAACGCTGCTATTCACATTGAAAACCTTAAGATGCAGTGCTAATTCAAATAAAGACAAGCCTCAGGCTCCAAGCTTTTCTTCAGTCATGCCATAAAACTCTGACATAGCCAGATTCCCAATTTGCCTCGACACTTGCCTTTGTCATTAAAAGAAATCACCTGAAAGATGAACTATTATCAAAAGTGCGCACTCGTCACGAAATCGCTAGAACTCTGCCTTTCCGTAAGCTAAACTTTTTCCTTTTCTAGCCAGGGTAAATAAATTGCATTTAATTAAATCTCCACTCAATCTAATGATGAGCATGTTATAAGGTTGTATTAATTATTTATTATCTATATTTATCTTTTCTAGTATTTAAAGTGTGTCTTGGGATCTTAGTTTTAAGATTCCAAGTTTGTTTGCAATTTTCGTTTATCAGGGGGTGCATTAGGAGATTGTATTTTATATGTTTTATATATACCCAATTATTTCATTAACTATTACAAAACACATTGGCAGTTTTCATAATCTTTATTTATTCACCTGCCCTTAGTTGTAAAATAAAGAATCTTTAAGCATGTTGTGTTTGCGCTTTTTGTTCAAACAACAAAATCTTTTTGCTGGCTATTTGTCAAGTTATGTCTTTGGGTTGTCTGAAAGTAGTCATTTCTTTCTGGATTACATAAGATCATAATCAAATATCTTTTGCTGTCTTGTAAGTGAGATCAATCATGTTTACTTTGAATGTAGTATTATGTGCAACAGTCCTGTGGTGTTTTAATGACAGTAGTTAGAATACTACTGCTCGAACATCCATGCTAGTTTCATTGATTTTTGCTGGGACAGTAACTGTTTTATTATCTCTGATTCAGGAAGTTAGAGTTGTTGTTTGTTTTTGTAATTTTACAGCTGGCCAGCAGGAAGATATTATCCTAACCATTTCTTATATTTTAGCTGAGAGAATTTTGCTGCCAAAATGTTTGATGTCTTCATGTTTGTCGTACTCTTGTGCACTCTCTGGTTAATATGTGGATGTTAATATAAGTCACTTTTGTATTCATGGCTAGATGTCTTTACTCTATTGTCCAACTTTTAATAAAATTAATAAATTGTTGAAATTTATTTGGCTGACGTTTGTCTTTGTGCTTTTATTCTCAACTGTCTAAACAATATTTAAGATATCTTGTTTCTCCCTGAGTTTAGTCTGGCACATTTAGGTTCACATATCCTGTCCACCCTTAAAATAAATATCTAGTTCTGATTTTCAGACTAGTGGCGCCCTAGTGGTCAGTATATGCGAATCTTAAAGCTTTCTCCCATTACAATATATATATATATATATATATTCTAACCCAATAAAAAGACGTCTTCTATTATTATGAAAGAGAATTCGGAAAGCCTAATCGCTTCCGTATAAAAATGGTAATCGTTTCCGTATAAAAATGGTAAGAGAATTAGGAAGCCTAAACGCTTCCGTATAGGACGGGTAACAAACCCTATATTTTACCTAATAGCTCGACGTTTGGTTAGTTATAATAGTTCAGCTACAGCAATATGCAGTTCAGACAGAGATAGAATAAAAAAAAATTATCATTAATAAAATAAATTTAAAAAGAAAATTTAGAATAAACTAACATTCTTTCTCTATCCAAAACACATTCTCTGAGCTGTAAGTACTTGCACTATTCGATAATGATGATGATGATTTCATGTCATTGTTAATATTATTGACTAAAACAAGCCATTCATTAATTTGCCAATATGATCTCAATATTTTATTATTATACAATCAGACATTTCAATCTCTTAAGCCATGCCACGCTTATAATATTGATCATAATTAATCACTCCTTAATTTAAGAGCACTTATAATAATGACACTAATCTCAGGGTTCTCTGTTATATTTAATAAAGTGCTCGGCAGTATTGTGTTGTCGCATATGACTGACATTCTGGTCGGCTATAGGAAACATTTACCTTATTTAAATTCCAGATGTCTTCATCCACATATCAACTATTATAATATTTAACGAGATGATAACCATATTCAATAACAATGCATAATTTTGAATAATACAGCCTTTTTTCCAGAATCTCAGTCGGAATGATGAAAAGACAAGGGTGCTTTTGTGTCCTTCCATTATCCATGACAACACAATAATTTAACTAAGATTTATTACTCAGACACTTCACTTAAAGGTGTACGAAATAACATGCAACAAAAGCTAATGGTTTGGGAATAAAGTGATTTTACACACACATAAAATAAAATGTCTTGGTCTAAAGTTTTCAATTCCACAAATAATTCTTATTAAATTAAAATATACTGAAATATTCTGATCTGCTTCCAATTGTCTATCTGGTGTATTGAATTTAAGATTTCATAAATGATTTTGGACTCAAGAAAGTATTGCAAGTATTATGCCAATACACTTTTATTTAGCACACAAGAAAAATGACTCAAAACAACTTGTAACAAGACTATAATTTATTATTAAATTTTAACAAGATTATGATTTATTATTACAGTTTAACAAAACTATCCTTTATGATTAACATAATAAACAAACATATACAATTTATTCGATCCCATATGGATAAAACAAAATATAACTAACATTAATTCGTCTATACTTTTAGACCTGGATTCGAACTACTTCTTCATCTTCTTTTTACCTTTATGCAAATTGAATATAACAAAATAAATATTATTATCGATACATCAACTCATCCATTTAGTGTATCTTATATGAACGGCTACTTAAATTTATTAACTAACGATCTGTTTTAAAACAAAAATAATCTGATTCTAGGCAAGGCGTACAAACGATTTTTATTATCATATCTTTAATTAAATGATAGTTTTTATTTAGATAACTTATTATAATTTATGGGTTATTTATCAGAAGTTACACTTATTATTTTAATGTTTACCTTAATAACAACTGAAGTTGTTATACACACTGTATTCCTCAGTATAAGTTATATTGTGAGTGCTAATTAATCATTAACCCGAATTAAACCTAGTATTTGAACCCTCCATTGGCAAAACAAAAATTTCTAAATCACACAATTTTAAACTTACTCTCTCCATTGACTTACGTGTGGATTACCAGCACTATTCCACCGCACAATCAAGATATTGATCATATATACTAGCACGCTATTTATACTAAATGGAGTTTGAGGAATTAACCTCCAATATACCCGTTATCTTGCCATAACTTTCTAAACAAAACACAATAATCAACACCTTCCGTGGTGGAATTATCTCTATTTTCTCATGAGGAATATGGAATAACACTGAAGGTCTGTAGAGTTAACTACTATATTAAAATAGTTTGGTGGGTCCTTGCCTCTTACTTGGGCATAATAGGAACACACACCAAATATAATCCTCTCCTGGGATTTTAACGAATGAAGTACACTAAATACGATATAAATTACTGATCGTCCTAACTCTGAGAAGCGATCACTTGGGTTATAAACATACCCGAATACTAGA
>JAQFVV010006290.1:3365573-3470573 GCA_028023455.1 Epiperipatus broadwayi
TTATATATATATATATAATGGTCGGGGTGTATTACATATCTGCAGTACAGGGCCCCACCAGGCCATTGGAACCTGTAAAATTTATAGCGTAGGCAAATACTTACTGTTAAGATCAAACTTTATTTTATATTGACTGTTAGCCCACGCCACTAGCTCTAAGAGACGTAGAGATTTATATTAAATAACTTCTTAAATATTTTAATAAAGAAAAGATTTAAATTTTAAAAAAATATTTTTAATATAAAAAAAAAGCCACTGCCAGTAATAACACACAAAAATATATTTATTGATGCACATATATAAAGGTATTTAAAATTGAGGAATAAATTAATCTTAAATTTGTTATTATTTTTAAATTTAAATTATTTTTGAAAGTCCACACAGATGGATATTTTAATAATATTTTTACTTTAGAATGTTGAATATAGATAGGCTACATGGATTACTCAGTTAAAATCTTTTTAACAACAATCATTCAACCTCAGACTAAAAGTTCATAGCCAACTCAATGCCTTCTTCCATATATACAGATGCAACCAATACAGTATGAAGATGCCAACATAAAACCACACTATTAGGATTGTGCATCTGCAGCAAGACATTATTTGAAGAACATGATCCTCATCCAGTACAGGAATGTGCTTCTGTCTAGCAAAGAAGTCATGTATATAATATTTAAGAAAAATGCTACATATGGTAGAGTGCAGTCTATTTGCTAACTTATAGTTCCTATCCATATAGCTGAATGGGTCACTGTTGCAATAAATATGCCTGCATCCATTGCAATGCAATGACTACATCTTTGGGTCATGCATCCAGTTGAGCCAGTTGCCCTATATGCTAAAATGCTTCACATTCTATTGATATAAACATCTATATATCTTTCCACCAGCATCAATGCAACCATGGACAAATAGTTCAAAATCAAAACCCCCTGAAACTAACATACTTAATTGTGTCTCAGCAGCCATCTACACCCAACTTAAATTTAGCACATTTTAATTAACACATAACAAAAAAAGAAATGGAAATGATTAATGAAACATTTGCATAAAAATATTATTATTAATAATTGATTTGGAATTTTCTTTTTTTGATCAGATAAGAGTTCTTATTTTCAGTTACAAATTGCAAATTTGAAAAATTTCATATTAGATAAACACAAGAGTTCATACTTTATGGATTCCAGCAGAGTTGAAGGTCTATTTTTAAAATCACTTTCATATCTTGTTTGTTCTTTGAAACAAAGCCACTACTTGCCATTCATTTGTTAAAGAACTGTCATCAGAAGGCCTCAGCTGGTTGTCAGGAAATTAAATCTCTTGCAGACACCTACATCATGGGGTCTGCAATACAGCTACAGTTCATATGTAGATTAATAGTCAGCTCTAAGACAACAACAATTAATGTATTCAATTATTTTGGGTTTTATACATTTAGTAGCCTCTTATCAACATTTTTACATATCAATTGAACATGATGTCACTGATCCCAAGTTCTAGATATTTTTTTCATTATGGTTTTTGCACTTGTTGCTGTTTCAGTGCAGAAAACAATCTCTAATTTTTATTTATATCTCCTATCTGACCTTTTAATTATTTAAGTGCCCCAAGAGCTAGTTTGCTCTACATTTAATTAATAAAACAATCATTTCCATTTTCTAAGATGAAACCATAATAGAAATCAACATTTATTTTTATTTTTCTTTATACAACTTTTTAACAAAAATATTTATTTATCTTTAGATCTTTCTTTTTTACAAAAAAAGTATTTTCAAATACTTTTTTTTTAAAAATAATTTTAATGTTTTCCATCTGTGTAATATATATAACATAACTCTTAATTTTTGGCATTTAGTTTTTAATAAAATTATAATATTTATTTTTGTCTTTATTTTAATTTTAAAATAATGTAATGGCATATGTATACAGTTACTATATATATATTGAGATGGGGAGAATCGAACAAACGTACCTAGTGTCAGTGAAATATAAAGTTAGTAAAGTAAGATAATACTATACGGATAGGGTTAGAATAATAAAGTTGTAGAATAAAAATAAATGATTAGTGTGTGTGTGTTAAATAAATTTGATGCACACGATATCAAAAACAAAAATGGATGCTCTAGTGGGCGAAATAGAAATTAGCAAAAAAATGGAGACGGAGACTGATAATAAAAATGAAATAGAAAGCTGCATTATAATGGATATGCTTACAAAAATAATGGAAGGCCAGCAACAGTTGATTATGGAAATGAGGGAAAGAAATGAAAGAAATATGAAAATAGAAAAGTTGGACGAATGACTAAGTAAGAATTTTAGCCAAAAAATTGAAGAAGTGAATAAAAAATGTGAACAAACTTCATACCAAACAAAGGTTGCAAATGAAAGGTTGAATCACCAGGAGGAACTACTGGAGAAAATAGAGCAAGTTAAATTAGAGCAAGGGGAGGAAATTGAAGTACTAAAAAATGAAAACAGAAAGGCTATAGAAAACATACAACTAGAGGTAACTCAGTTAGCGAACACACTTGAGAGGATAGAAGTGAGGGTAGAAAGGGGTGAAAATAAAATAGAAAATATAACAGAGATGATAAGAGCTAACAGTAAAGAGCAAGAAAGCATGAGCAAGTGCTTGCAAATAAATAGTGAAAGTAACAGTGTGGAGCAAGTGCTTATAGGCCCAGAAAGAAAGACTGTCGGACAGGTTACTGAGTTGCTAAATGCGTTTGACAGCACTAAGTCTAATTACAAGGTGGAGGATCGGGGATTTAAACCCCATCCCAATGATCCACACATAGGAAAGATGCAATTCAATCCTCACTGCGATTATTGGGAAGGAAACCAGGCATTTCCTGATAGATTAGAAAGCGCTAAATTGTCCGAACAGATCGGAAGAGGTTCAAATATAAATTATCCAGATGAGCAAGCCGACTCTAGTGGACATCGGAACATTGCTCCAGTTCCAAGCAAAAGTGGAAATATGTATGGTAAAAAGCATAAGAAACCTCCAGACAAAAACTAAGCTTAAAGGAAATAAACAGATGGATATGTTGGTTCGATGAAACGGATAACATCTTGGAATCATGAAAAATAAAATAGTTTTTTTTGAACGTATGACAGGTGGGGCAAATCATCTCATGACAAATAATTAAAGTCACTATAATAAACAACAACAACAAAAAAAGGGTAGTGTTCACAGAGTGAAATCAATGATAGACTTAATGCGTGTTTATGTGCAGTCAAGCACAGCAAGACAAATGCAAATAAAAGTAATACCAAAAAAAAAAAGGGAAAAGAAATCTGAAATAATTTATTCATATCACAATCTGTCAATTATAAATGCAGATAGAATTAACAAATAAATAGAAGTAAAAATAAAAATAAGAAAAGTTTAGGCTCATTAAAGAGCCAGTTAATAATTAATAAAAATAAATAAATGAATAATAGTGATAATGCGTAAATGACAGATATCACTAGTAGGTGTATGAGGTTGCAGATTGAGGCATATATGTGTGTGTGTATGCATTATGTTTGGGTCATAATTTGATCTTGATTCAGCCATCTCTTCGCACTTTAGATTCTCATGGCTCTCGGTGGTTAAACTTTTAAATGAAGTGCCAGTAAGAATCCTGGACTCATTGTATAATAAGAATTAGTGTCTTAAAATAAATAAATGTAGAAATAAGAATTAGTGCCTCAAATAAAATAAATAAAGAATAAGAATTTGTTGTTTGTGCAAGATGAACAGGCAGTAGAAATATCCTGCTGTTCACACACTTTAAACCTTTTATGTTTTTGATAGAGTTAAGTTATGCCATGGTCTCGTATGCGTAAAGATTAAATTGGTTGATCAGCCCAAAATCGATCGGAAAGAATTGTGGAGTTTTACCTAGCTGTCTCTCTGCAGTCATCCTCATCATCATTATCACTCATCATGACAGAGTGGAAAAGTAGGTAATAAATGCAGAAGTAAGGGTTGAAAGCAAAGAATTAAAATAAGCTCTCATCTCAGACTAAGATTCGACCCGATTTTAATTCTCAAAAATGGGCGGAGTGTAATGTGATGACCACGTAAAGTCGTCGACACACATATATATTTATTAATAACATTATATAAATTTGCTAACAAGAAGTAATAAAGGTGAAATAAATTAGCTATTAAATTTTAAAAAAAAGGAAGGAAAAGAAAAATTGAAATTCTAATGTCAAAATTTACTGTGGATTTGTAATTGTAAGAGAAGGGGAGGAGGGTGCATAAAGAAATGTGTCTCTTTCTCTCTTGTAAGTCAAATGCTAGAAAATTATTTTTGTTTATTGTGGGAGAGGGGAAGGGGATGCATAAAGAAATGCGTTTCTTCTCTCTCATTAAAAACTATATAATAACAAATTAAAATAAAATGTAAAACACAAATGTGAAAAAAAAAATGAATTGTAAACTTTAAATAAAATGTAATATGTGATATATAAAAAGAAAAACAATATGGCCATAGGTGAGAAAGTCTGTTGGACAAATTAAATTCCACGGACAAAGAAAATGTTAACAACGGAAGATCTTTGCCTGATCTGTTAAATTAATTGGAACTTACATTCCAGCCACTAATTAAATAAAGAAACATAATGATAAGAATTGGTTGGAAATCTATGTCTTAATTAAAAATTTTAAAAACAATGAACAAAAGAAAGAGATTAAGAAAATTACAATTTTTATCTGGCTTTGCTAGTAGAGACTTTGAAGAAGCAACAGCTCAAAGAAAATGAAAGAAGTATGTGGCTAGTGGCGTTAAAGGGACATGGGTTCGGATTCAATCCATCTCATCACTGACTCACAATGTAAGATCTTTGCCTGACCTGCTAGAGGGACCGCCGCTTCTGTAGCTGTCAACTGAAACTCAACCTAAAGAATCAACAAGCAAAACTGGAATGAGAAATAACCCCACAAACTGAGGAAGTTAATCAAGAGCGCTCAGAAGAAATACCCATGGGACAATTACAACAAAGCCTAGGTAAAAGCATGCATGCATTTTAATCTGTTTACTACTCATAACTAAATACACAATTAATAATTTGATAAAATAAAACTCTATCAACAGGACTTTAAGAACTTTAATATTTGATCTGTTTTCATATGTTTTATTATTGCCATGTATTTTATAAGTGTGTGGTTTTTATTATTATTATTATAATGTATTTTTTTATATAAAGTGTGAGTATTATTATTAAACATATTTATCATTAAATTTCGTATCCTTGCTTTATTCTCCTATCACCAAGCTACAACAGGGGGGAAACTGTAATTAGTGATTAAAGGGGCATGCTGATTTGTTTAAGGTATTCATGTGCTGCTTGTTCGTGCGAATTCCCAATTCTAAAAAATAAATAGCAAGCGCTGGACATTCATTAAATTTCTTTGAAATAGTTTGCTCTGTTCAGCAGCTGAGAGTTCTTGGCTGGGAAAAATAACGCTAAGATAATATGTACGTATTGCCTTGGGGTCAGTCAAGGGTATAGATATGAAGTTAAATTTGTATCTGTATTAGCTCTCTGCTTGTATTGTAATGGCAGTGGTTAAATAAATAAACAATCCATTACAGTTGGAGGCTAAGCCGGGATATTTCGGTTAGCAAAACTGTTAGTAAACAAATAAGAAATAAGAATAAGCTAATGCTGAAAAAATAAATGTATAATAAATAAATAAACGAAAGGAAGAATCAAAGTTGTGAAAAAATAAAGTATAATAAATAAGTCTAAAATATAATTGAAAGTATTAAAGATAAAAATCAAATCAAGCAACCATCCAAATAACCATTTCTGTTATAATATATATATATATATATATATATATATTATAATGGAAATGTTATGGTTATATATATATATATATATATATATATATAATAACTGGGTTAACAAAGCCCTATAATAAATTAACACAATTTTAGACACTTTATGTGAGAAAAACTTGAAAGAAATAAAAAACTTTTTATTAAAACCAAATGGCCCATTAGATGGTAACAGTTGGGAGATGGTTTATTTTATAGCATTTCCTTAATAGAAGATTCTGGCAATTGACATTAATACATTCATATATTTAAATTATAGCATTTCCCTCAAATTATTTGTAATTTCTAGTCTTGTCTAATGTACCAAATGCTGTTAATAAACATTGCAGTACATGTTCTGAAAAATCTAGAATGTAATAAAATATTTAAATGAATATTACTAACACATTTGTTCATTGGATAAGACTAAAATTTTTATTTATAAATATTGATACAATAATGGAAACTCTACTGTACAATACTCAATAAACAAATAATTATGTTGTAACCAATAAACCCCCGATTATATATAATTAATCATTCAGTTTTACTATCATAATCTGGTAATTAAATATAGCATTTTTATAATTTCACTATAAGATAAATACAATTTACATGAATGGTAATTCAGAGTTGATATTCACTTATGTATCAAAATTTCTGAAATTTCAATGAATGTAATCTTCTTTGCATCTTACTTTTTTGTATTAACTTAAACAGTTTCATAGATTTGAGATAAAACAGTATTATAATTGAAATACCTATGCATTAAATTAGGATAAAGTAACTGATGCATTGAAAAAACCCAAAAATCACGAAGTGGTTTAGTCTACTGATATTACCTATTGTATTTCTGAATTGTACTAAAAGATTAAAGGTTAATTTTTATGTTAGCAGTAAAGATGATATGAAACATCAGTCAGTACAGATATTTATACATAAGTAAAAAGTTTGAAATTACACATCTTCCCTGAACATTCACCAGAAATTAAACAACTTTTTGAGGTTTTTCTATATTACAAATTTATTTGCATTTAAAACATAAAAGCATGGTCATTATAATGAGAATTTTTTGTATTTAAACTCTCAGTAATAATCTGAAATGATGTATCTAGGCAATTATCTATTAAAATCGATCTTTGAAGTTTAGGATGTACAAACTAGTAATTAACTGTCTCTATGTCACATTTTAGTTTACTATCCCTAAAAATATCTGCTTCTAGCTTATCAAATAGGTTATATAAATAAGAAATCAGTTAAGGGTGGTTTTAATTCAAGTATCTTGTGGTTAAACATCCATAATAACCTAAGCATTTGTCAATGAAAACTTGTTTATTTTAAGATTCTGAGATATTAGAAAATTATTATTAAATGCTATGATACTTCTGAAAATTCATAATTGTGGAGAATCTTTGTCAGCCATAAAACAATAAGTCATCTGAATTACTTCTTATAAAAATTGTTTATCATTAAGAGAGAAGGTACAGATGTTTAAGTTGAAATAAAATTAGAAAATAATATTGTTAATGAGTAGGTAAGTGATTTATATTTGATAATTATTATTTTTTGTGGTTGTGTTTATTTATATTTGTTTAGCAAATTTAGAAAATTTGCATTATATATATATATGTGTGTGTGTATGTGTGTGTGTGTGTGTGTGTAAAATACAATATCCATTATAAAATATTATATATATATAAATAAAAAAATAAAAAAATTTTAATAGTAAATACAATATTATAGTTTAAATTCTTTTGTAATGCTTTCGATTATGTGGTAATCCTCATCAGCTTTAACTGAATTTCAAGTTTTCAAAATTAATGTTACATATATTTCCATAAATTGTGTATGACCATATTCGCAACTTGCCTATTAATAACATCATTCGTATATTTATCAAATAATATTGCCTTTTTAGTTTTCCTGTTATTATGATTTCTTTCTTCCAATAATATTTTTATTTCATTACTATTAAATGTAAACTTATAATTACAAGTTTTATCATGGTCAAAGAATACTGAAACTGTATTAAATTGACTATTTACATTATTTTTAATTCGGTTATATAATAATTGATGCTCCTTCAATCTTTTTTCCACAGAACATCCTCCAAATGCTAATTGATTGATTAATAATTCTAAGAGTGTAATTCCTAAATTGTAAAGAAGTAATATAATTTATTAGATTTCATGTGGATGTCAGAGATTTTATATTGATGAATCGAGATGTTTTGTGGAAAAAAGATTGAAGGAGCACCTATTATTATATAACCAAATTAAAAATAATGTAAATAGTCAATTTAATACAGCTTCAGTATTCTTTGACCACGAAATAACTTGTAATTATAAGTTTACATTTAATAATAATGAAATAAAAATATTAATGGAAGAAAGAAATCATAAAAAGAGGAAAATTAAAGAGGCAATATTAATTGATAAATATAAGAATGATGTTATTAATAGGCAAGTTGCGAATACAGCCATACACAGCTTATGGAAATATACATAACATTAAGTTTGAAAATTTGAAATTCAGTTAAAGCTGATGAGGATTACCATGCAATCGAAAGTGCTACAAAAGAATTTAAACTATAATATTGTACTTACCATTAAAATTTATTTATTTATTTTTAATATATATATATTGTAACCTTATATTTTAGTGTAAAATATAGAGATTAATAAAATTGATTTAAAAATTTCTCTGTCTTCTTGGTGATTTGATTGGCTTGGTTTGCATTCTGAATAGACTACCTACTTGCATTCAAGATAATTTATTGGTGAGAATAAGTAATATTTTGCCTTGCTTATTGCCTGTATTATTTTAATGTATTTAAAATTGCTCTTTTCCATCCACTGATTTGGGTCAAATATGTTTAACTTGTAAGACATTGAAAGCACACATCAAGTTTAGTAAAATGTGATTAAAAATAACAATAAGTCTTATTTATTTAAAATAATCTTATAAATTATTTCATTTAAATCAAAAACTATTTATTTAACTAATTTTTAATTATTAGATAAAAATATAATAAATACATATGTGTGTTTCACTGAAAGAGAACATTAAGTGAGAACATTCCTGGTATTATTAAGAAAAAATGGTGTAAGCATAACATGTAAACAAAACATGTTATGCATATTTTAAAAAATTGTTGATAAGCAAATGGGTTAACCAAGAATTCTCATATAGATTTAAATATAATATGGTGATATTTAATAACAGTATGAATTGCTGAATTTAAAGGGTCTGTTCAAGTCTGGTGGCCAAGTGAATCAAATCGCTAATGATTTTCTTAATATCTACACTTGAAATATGTCAGAATGCTTAACTTTAAAAGTAGAATTAATAGCAGAAGATCAGTATGTTTTGGAATACTTTATTACATACAGACTGGCAACATTAAATAAACATTTTAATTGCAGATGTTTTGAACATGAAAACTTTATTTTTTTTTTAAAAAAAGAAGAGATTTAAAATCAAATTTAAATGTTAAATTTTAGTGAAATACTACTTTAACGTTTTGTGTATCAGTTATTAAATAATAAAGAATTGATTATCTTATCTGAATGTATACTGATAGTAATGTATTTACTACTTAATTTGTCAAGTACTTGAATAATCGTAACAACCTTTAAATAATTAACTAAAACTACTTTCTTATTTCTATTATCAATTTTGAATTATTAAATTACTTTGCTTTAATTATTATTCCTAGATTTAAATGTGGATAGATAAATTCATATAGCCTGGATATCATAAACTTGGAACAATGCTATATGAAAATGTAGAGTTTAATAAATTATGAAGAACATTTTCATTTAAACTCTACATGTCATGCTTTTGGTATTATCTCATATTCATGGAGCCCACATAAAATTCATTAAATGGATATAATCACATCTATGGAATTTGGCTATAATTTATAATTATTACTTTGTGTAATGTGTATTTATTGTTCAAGACATTTTTACATTGATTTCACGGATATTTAGTATTTTAAAAATGTTGTACACTTTTATTTATGTATTTAAGTGAGAATGAATTAATTTTAATTTTTATTCTTATACGAACTTATATGTTAGGTTCGTGATTTATACTTTTACTATGTTTAAATTAAATTCATGGGATTAATAACATATTTATTTGAGGAAATAGCACTTATGAAAAGCTTGAGAATTGCTAATAAATTTATGGTGTGTGTCAACCTCTTATAAAGTGTCTTATGAGTCTTTCCAGGGTTCTGTTCCTATACTCATGTCACTTGTATTACATTGTTATTATGTTTATATTTTAAGCACAATAAATCAGTATATTCGTTTGTCCTTATTCACTTTTCACTATGTATGAACTCACATCTGCTGGTGTTTTTCTGAATTGTCAGAATAACTGAGGAGAAGGATTTTTGCACTTTAAATATGAAGTAAATATTAATATTATTTTACAATATTAAATGGCATTAGTCTGTGCTGATGGTTAATCTGCAGATTAATTATTTGCCACTTTCTGTATTTTACACTCCTTCCTGCACTGGTGGTTAATCCACAGAATTGTTTATTTATATTTGTTACTTCATGGTGGTGTATAAACCTACATCGCATTCAGTGTTATATCATTCCTATGTGTAGATGAATGCATCCACAGAAATATCATTTTACTTCATAAATGTAAGTTTGGGCAAAGTGTTGTGTATTATTGTGCCAAAATCATCTTTTTCCATCTATAAGTATAACTTATAAGTTGAGTCATAAAGTGTAGCTGGGCATCTTATTCAAATTATCCTCATGATGATTAACTGTTTGTTAATTAATATTTTATCTGAACTGCAGTTTAAAATTTCACTTCAGTTTAGCATCGCATTATAACTAATTTCTCCAAATATAATATTATTTATTATATTATTATAGGTTTATAGTATATGTTTATTGTTTCTGGAACTGACACATTGGGTATTTCATGATTTGATATTGAATTTCAGTATAGTTTTCTCAAGGCAGAAATTAGATAAAATTATAATAAAATTTATGATTAGGCTTTTATAAAACTGTGCCTATGGTATATTTATTGAAGGAAACAAATGAAATAATATTTTATTTATTTATTTTATTTATTTTTTTATTTATGTATCTATTTATTATATTAAACATCCTACATCAATTATTTGTTAATCATAAAATTATAAATAAATATTAATTTATAATTAAACTTACCGTACCGTTTCTATTTGTCATTCATAAAAACAGAAATCCTATATCTTGAATAGAGCATACATTGCAGTACATACTATTGTCAGTAAGACATAAGAGTTTTAGTAATATTCTGAGAAAACATTTGAATGCTTTTTGTCCTTGGTAATTTATGATGTGTAAGGTACAATAAAATCCCATTTGCCATTTCCATCACTTTAGCTTTGTGTTGTTGATTCTAATACATGATACAAAATTGATTGATTTTATAAACTTATAAACAGATTTATCAGGTAATGATATGATTGAATTTATTTGCTTAATGTTATAATTCTCATTCATCAATATAACAAGAGTCTCACTGCTATTTATAAAACTATAAATTTAAATTTATAAGGGAAGAATCCAATTTTTCCATGCTTATTATTATTGCAAAGCTCATACCTAGACTAGCATTTGTACCAAAAACATACATATCATTTTTAAAGAATATTCTTTAGTAGTTACACAAATTATACCATCTTGTCCATGGTTAGCCATAAGGTCCCATGCAATGAAAATTGCAGATTAAAGTTTTGAAGATTAATAAAATTACATACTTTTATTTTGTCTAATGTACTTTCACATACTGCTACAATGGGTCTTCACGGTGTACCCTGGCCATGACCAGATTAGATTATAACAGTTTCATGTTATATCATTAATTTTGTTTGTTCACCACATGTGCTCCAGACTTTTCAGTTACAGTTTTTGGCCTCCCAATGATTAGGGCGTTCGGTTATAGGCATTCTATTATAATATATATATGGGAGAGTATCAATTGTTTACTTTCATATTTTTATGTGCAATATATGGCTCACTAGTATAATTACTATTCAGTGACATAAATTTCATTTTATTTGTTTGAACGTGTTATGATGATAAACTATTGTACTATTTTTTAATTATTAATATACTTCATTCACTAATATTATTGTAAGTATTTGTTTTTAAGTATATATTAAGTTGTAAGTGTCAATATTTACTTAGTCATTATATGCAAATTACATCAACAAACTAGCATGCTTAAACAAACCAATAGATAATGAACAGATTTTTGTCAAGCAACCATTGCAATTAAATTAGTTTTGATAACAAATTGCTGATATTCTGGAGTTAGAAAAAACAGCTTTTTGTTGGCATCATAACTTTAAGTGTGCACCATTTTTTCCACCCTTATGCAGCTAATTTTATTGATTGCTTACTTAGAAATATTGTGACTCCATATTTTTAACTGATATTAAGTACGGAATCTTCATTTATTATATTCATAAAAACATATTGAAATCGTAATATATGTGCATGTATGCAATGCCAATTTCATGTGTATATGTGAGTATGAATCTATAAAAGCACAAAAGAAATTTTATTAAAAAAATTCTTCATCTACATGTATAATATTCACATACTAACTATCAATAAGTATGTGGATTATATTATTATGAGTAATTTTACATATAAAATTATTGATAAATCTCAAAAAATGATCAACTAATAGTAAATAATATTTTAATTTGCAAAGCTCAGATAGTTGAAAACTGAAATAAATTGAGATACTGCAAAATCTCTAGCACTCATTATAATACTTATCTGACAGATAATCAGATGTCATGATAGCTGTTTAAATGAAATCCAAACCTAAAGACACAACAAAGATTTTATGAGAAAAAGGCAGCCACCCTTTTCTCTACTTTTCTTTGTATATATCTAAGCCAGTCATAAGTCTTTAGGTTTGAAAGCTTGAAACTTTAAAAATTTTCACAATTAATTCACTGAGTCTAAATTATAAATGTGCAATGAGAAATCCTATGATTTGCTACATAGTAGTTTTTAGAATACATAACAAGCAGTAAAGTATGTAAATAATATTTTAATTTGAAAAGTGCAGATAGTTGAAAACTGAAATAAATTGAGCTACTGCAAAATCTCTAGTGCTCATTATAATATTATCTGACAGCCAATAAGATGTCATGATAGCTGTCCAAATGAAATCCAAACCTAAACACACAACAAAGATTTTATGAGAAAAGGGTGGCAAGCCTTTTCTCTACTTTTCTTTCTATATACCTAAGCCAGTTCTAGGTATTTCGGTTTAAAAGCTTGAAGCTTTAAATATCTTCATAATTAACTCACTGAGTCTAAACCATAAATGTACAATGTGAAATCTTATGATTTACTATGTAGTAGTTTTTAGAATCCATAGCAAGCAGTAAAGTATGTAAATGATATTTTAATTTGTGAAGCACAGATAGATGAAAAGTGAAATAAATTGAGATACTGCTTCAAGCATTCAAATCTAAATACTTTCAACAGACTTAGATATATAGAAAAAAAGTAAAGGAATGAGTGCCTACCCTTTTCTTGTAAAATCTTTGTTGTGTGTTTAGGTTTGGATTTCATTTGGACAGCTATCATGACAACTGATTGTATGTCAGATAAGTATTATCATGAGTACTATTGATTTTGCAGTATCTCAATTTATTTTAGTTTTCATCTGTCTGTGCTTCACAAATTAAAATATTATTTACATACTTTACTGTTTGTTATGCATTCTAAAAACTATTTATGTAGTAAATCATAGGATTTCGCATTGCACGTTTATGATTATGACACAGTGAGTTAATTATGAAGATATTTAAAGCTTCAAGGTTTCAAATCTAATGATTTATGACTGGCTTAGATATATAGAAAGAAAAGTAGAGAAATGGGTGGCTGCCCTTTTTTCATAAAATCTTTGCTGTGTGTTTAGGTTTGGATTTCATTTGGACAGCTATCATGACATCTGATTGGCTGTCAGATAAGTATTATAATGAGCACTAGAAAATTTTGCAGTATATCAATTTATTTAACTAATAGTTAATAATTATACATTGATTGAATTGTTGTTTTGTAATATAAATTTTGTATATATATATATCCTGCTCACGTTCTTTTAGCAAAAGTCAATTTTCTGAAATTTAGAATTTAACAACGATCTATTGAAATTTTATCAATATGAACTAATGGAAATTTTAATTTTTAATTTCATAATCATAAGTCTATAAATTATATGTTTAAAATAAAATTTTTAGAGCAACTCATATTGTCTTTATTGTTTATATTTATTGACTTATGAATTATTGAAGTTGAACTTTCTTGAAACTATTTGATCAGAATATAAGTAGTGTACATAAACCAATTACATGTTCACACTCCAAAACTGGAATTGAACACAAATAATTTATGAAATATTCATGAATTTCTCAATGCTTTGCTGAGCTATTTCAGTTTTGATCTGAATAATGGTTGGTAAATGTCAAATGAAAAGTTTCAACATTTCTCATCAAATGGGTTGTCTCAACATTTCTGATCATATAGATAGTCGCAATATCCAATTGTTTCTTCCTCATTCGTCAAACGAAAATCTTTTCAAACCCAACCATGATTAATTATTGACTTCTATACATGAATGGATCAAAAAATCATAATATAATGATCAATATTATTGGATTAGTGATGGTCGTAATCGTAAAACAGCTGACAAAGAAAATTCGCTATTCTTCATTTATTGTAGACATAGTAATTACTCAAAAACAGAGGTAATTAGATATCCAACATAGGCATCTTATCAGAATTAGATACTAAAAGAAAAGACAATTTTTTTTTAAAAAAGAAAATGCAGTTTTGATATATTAAAATTAACTTTAAAATTATAAATTATTTTTTTACATATTTAATGTTTGCTTCATTATTTCATACATAAACATTCTTTAATTAATTAAATAATAGATTGTGAGAGTTTATTATTATATTTATTAACATGTATTATAAATGTTATCAAGTAAAACATTATTTAATTTTTTTGTAAGATTAAAAGGGTAGCAAATGAAATTTATTTAATGACATGATTTATTCCATTAAATATTTAAAAATTAATATTATGTTATTTTTGCAAATTGAAGTGTAAAAATAAATGTTGATTAAATGTCTTATAATTGGAACATAACTTAACCTTATAAAAAATTAATATAATCAGTAAAATTATAATCATAATAGAGATGGTATGTATAATTAAGAGTGGTTTTCACATTAATACATTAATAGAAATTGATTGACATTTAAGTGCATTGGCAAAAGTGAATATTAATGAGAAGTTTAAAGAATTTTTTTTTTACAGTCCTGTTGTTATTTGTTGTTAGCATCACTTTATATACTCTTCAATATTAATTTATTACTGTGCTGCAAGTCATATATATATATATATATATATATATATATCATTTTAAAGAATAATATATATATATATATGTATATATATATATATATATTATTCTTTAAAATGAAATATATTCAATTTATAGACAACTAAATACTTAATATATATATATTATCCAGTGATAATGAAATAACTGTAGATGTATTTGTGTATGCCATATGTAAAGTTTAAATGAAAATTAACCAACAACTTGTTACAATATGGTTTACAAATGTTCATACCACAAGCAGTAGATAATACTGCCCATAAGAAAAATATGGGGTTTATATAAATATCATTTAATATTTGATTTGTGTATTATAATTATTATTTATAATGCCCATTAAACTATATAAAAAACTAAAAAAAGAATAGGCATAAAATTGTGAAAACGGTGAAATAAAATTATAATTCTTTAATTGATCCATTTCTTTGAATCAGTTATTATACCTAAGTAAATTTGCTTTTTATCTTTGTAGTCATTAGTTACTCTAAGTTTGATATTATATAAAGTAGAAAAAGAAATCGCTTATTATAAAAAGGATGAATAAAAAATGACAGCCTTTTAGATTATAAGTAGTATGATTCCACTAAATAAAAAAAAGAAGCATACCATTTCTAGTATATAGAAACATTCAAAGTAACATGGTTTTTCAAAAATAAAATACATAAAAGCAATAAAATGTACACCTATTTAATTTAAAAATTAATATAAATATGGATAATTGAAATGGGGTAGCAGTATTACCTACAATTTATAATAGTTAAAGGTTTGTAATAATTATATATTATTGCTGTTCTTCAGATGTATTTTACCTTGTGATCTGATTATATATATCAAAATATATTTCCACATCAAATATTGATATTTATTGTAATAGTGGAATAATGAGTAATAGGAAGACAAAGTCGTTAAGCAAACCAAAGAAAATATCAACAATGGTAGTGATGCTATAAATGAGTAAACTATGTGTTTTAAGACTATTGTTGATGATAAAAATGATATTTCCTACCCTGCATTCAATTAATTTCAATCTCATATACACTCCTAACTTAGATCTGCATTTATATTATTTATTTATATTAATCTTACAATATTATATTAAATTCATAAGAACTTTATCTTAACACATTTTTATTTAACTTTCTTTCATTAACTTGCATGCATTTGGAAAAAAAAAACTTTATTATGCTTAATTCTTTATTATTTTAGAATGGATATTTTATATTTATTTTCCCTGATTTTATTCTATGTCTTTCCATTATTTTATTCATTTATTTAATCCTGCAAACATTACTTTAAACTATTAACTTGACCTATTTATTTACAAACTCTTCTTAATTACTATGTGTGTGACAGAAAAAAAATCTTTTATCCAGTGAAACCTCCATTATTATTATTTTATGTGAACAATTCTTCATTTCCTTTCATTTTTTTAATTCATTATTTTAGTTTTAAATAGAGTAATTTTAGATTCAAGTTTATCATCTACTTCAAAAGTTTTTTTTCTTTAAATTCATTATCCATTTCCAATCTTTTGTTTCTTTTTCATTACTTTAATATTCCATCCATTAACTAACTCCTAAACTTTGTCAGGTGGTTCTTTCTTTTTTTTTACTAACTCACTAATATAAATTACCCTCCATATTTTCAGGTCTCCCTGCCTATAGTTTATTGCCTTGTCTTTTTCTCATTCTGTTCTATTTTTAACTTTGTAAATCAGAAAATCTTTATACTTATCAAAACTTCATAGTTCTTCAAACTGATAATATTTTTTCCTGCTCTTTCTCTTTGTTTTAAATCTACACTTAAAACGAACATGAATGTTTAATTTAACTTTCTTATTTTTATTTCCATGTGAAAACTCTTTTAAGCTATCTTTTATCTGTATTATTTCCATCTCCAAATTGTTATACTTAATGCTGCCTTGTTTTACTATCTCTTGATCTACATTTTATAATTCATCCTTCCCTTCACTTACTTCTCTTACTATCTTGACTTTCTTTTCATCTTCCTGACTTTCTTTAACAATATCTAACTCTACAGCTTCTATAGCTATCTAGTTCCTCTCTACATTTCCCATTATTTCATCCCTCATTTCTGTCACTTCTGCTCTGAGTTCACTAATGTCTCCCTTTGATTCTGATTTGAATTCTAGCTGACCTTGCTTGATTTCTTGCATTTCTTCCCTAAGTTTAGCCTTGAACTCTTGCATTTCTTTCATCATATTTACCATCATTTTCATCAACATCTGCATCTCAGATATTTCTTCTTTCTCTTTCTCTATTATTTGGGGATTTTTAAAAAAATATCGGGCTTTCTTTTGGATCCTTTTTTGAAAATTTTAATTTGTTTATTAAATTAATGCTTTCATTTAAAACAATTTAAATACTGTTTATTTATTTTATTGAAATAAAACATATGACTGACTCCACCCCCTTGTTCTTTTTATCTACCCATTCTCAATGCCTTAACTCTGCCCAAAATATCCATCTGTCTTTAATTTTCTCTTTTCATTTAAAAAAGAAAAAAAAAGTTTTGGTCAATTCTTTATTTAAATTATACCACTATAAAATACAATTATGTAATTTAGTGTTTCTTTGAATATTTACAAACAGTGACAAAAATAATTAACTGTCATTTATGATGGTTATGCCCTACATTGGGTAAAGCCAAAATGAGCTGTGTTTGTTCATTATAAAATCTGGAACACTCTATTTGTGAGGTTTAACTGGGTTTAAATCTTATTTATCACAATATTATATTTTTATATTTTAAATGTTACATGAACAGACTGGCCCTTTGAGCAAAGGGGATAATACCATCGATAGCAGAGCTATCAATGATACAAATGATCAGACTGAGCTATGCAATGCATAACACAATCACACTTCCAGACCATGGCTCACCTCAACTGCTAGATTCAAACCCCACTATCCAAAGATCTTTATTTGTTTTTAGGTAAACCTCTGGTGCCAGTTAATTTCATGGAAAAACTAACATGCTCTGGACAGTAGGCCCATAATCCAGCACTCAAAATATCCCATGACTAGCTCAATCAAAAGAATAATCTAATACATAGCTACATTAATTAGTGGTAAAAGAATTGTCTGACAAGCATTAAGTTTAAAGATAATTTATTTTAACTATGTACTTATTATCATGACTTTTAAATTAGTTATATGAAGCTTAATTAAATAAAACAATAACTTATCAAACAACCTCAGGCACATATATATTGTAGTAAAATATACACTATAATATAACAAAGAGTATTAAATATTACAAGGCATTTTAAAATACATGAAATCAATATAAAATATCCTAAAGCATTAATATATATGACATTCAAAAATGTGCATCCATAGTTTTTTATGCATGCTATAGATTAAACTGACTTTGCATGGCTTCAAATTATTTTAATGGCTATTTTAATATCAGAAAAATAAAAATAAAAGTTACTCATTACCTATAGAATTTGAACATTGACTTCTTGCTGGTTATTGCTTCACATGACAATCTTTTCAACTGGTTGGATTCAATGTTTTATGCTTATTATTCCATGGTACTATTTTTTGAGACAGATATTGAAAGCAGAATTTCAAGTTGTTAGGCAGGCATTACTTTTTCTGGGTAGGTTGCTGTTTCATTGGACTCAGGCTGGAGCAAAGTCATATAATTTCAATGGCTGCTAGCACTGCATGATTGTAAAACTGATTGACAGACTGATTTAATCTCAACTGATTGTATGATGAAAAACTGGACTATTTATATGATGACC
Source organism: Epiperipatus broadwayi (assembly GCA_028023455.1). Classification (NCBI taxonomy): domain Eukaryota; kingdom Metazoa; phylum Onychophora; class Udeonychophora; order Euonychophora; family Peripatidae; genus Epiperipatus; species Epiperipatus broadwayi. The sequence continues at coordinate 3,384,636 of JAQFVV010006290.1, forward strand.
TGTTGTCATTTTGGTAATTGGTTTTTATGTCTACCAGCTATCTCAGTTGTTTGAATTCATCCAGTTTTTAATTACATTCTTTATATAAGCTTTTGATTACATGTTTTCATTTGGTAGCCATTGCAAATTTGTTATGTAGATTTTTAATTCGTAGCCATTGCGAATTTTGTGTTTATATATCGTGTGATTATACAATATTCTTTTAATATTCCTTAACATGGAACATGTACATATTTTTTATGTTTACAATGACTATTAACACACATATATATTTGTATTTCTTTAAAGTATCAGAAAACCTTTTTTTGAATATATATAAGATCTTAAGCTTTTAGTTTTCTTTTAAGTTATATTTTCTACACCCTTCCAATTAATTAATTGTAACTTTTATTTCAAACTACTTATAATAAAAAATGACTTTTTAGACTTTTATTCTGACTGTTTTCTTTTATCAAGCTGTATTTTATTTAGACTACTAAACCTCTTTAGATTTTTATAAACAACAATCTCTCAAACTGAAACCTTCGCATTATTGATGATAATTTTATTTTAATAATTTTCAGACAAAATTTTCAAGTAGATTGCTTTTTCATTAGCGGTGCAATATATATATATATATATAAGACACATTTTGTAGGTTTAATTGTGTTAAATTTAAATATTAATATACTGACATTTCTACTTTATCATACAAGTCATGCTTGAATGTTCTTGTACTTCACTGAGAAAGCAAATAGCAGAAACCAGTGTTGAATAATTCTGCAAAGCTTGTTAAGAGCTTATTTTCAAGCTCTATATGTAACATTTATAATATAAGCTTGTTAAATTAGGTCATGTGTCATATGACTTGATTACTTTGTAATATATATATATATATATATATATATTACAAAGTAATCAAGTCATTACAATATATATATATATATATATTGTAATCATATGAAATGAGCAAGAAATATTCATTTATGATTTCTAATTTTTGAACAGAATATTTTTGACAGTTTTACAGTTTAGCTCCATTGACTCAAAACAGTAACTTATTTCTTTCATAGTCTCTTTAGCCATTTCTATTTTACTTTCAAAATTGTCTTTAAGGTTATTTCTAATCTGCTCTTTTGATTCAATTAACATATTTTTTAATGATTTTTGAGAATTGTCAAATTTGTTTTCTAAGGATCTAGAGATTCTTTCTCTCGTTTTGAGAGTTTTTAATCTGTTCACTAAAATTTATAAACATCAGAGACATAAAGTTTTGATAATAAGAAGACATTATATTTTGGGACTTTACCAATTCAACATTTTGAAGGATAGTGGCCAATACTGTTTGGATCTTTCCCAAATCACCAATATTTTATAAATCACACATGATTCTTTATATTCATTAAAATTACAGCATTAATAAAAGAGATTATATATTATTATTATCATCATCATCATCATCATTATTACTACTACTACTACTACTACTACTACTACTACTATTATTATTATTATTATTATTATTATTATTATTTTTATTATTATTATTATTATTATTATTATTATTATTATTATTATTATAATCCATGCACACATTCTACCTTTACATCTACAGTATATTATCAAAGTTTTGATACACTATAAAAATTTAAATATCTGACCTCTAACAATTTTTTTTCATATGTCAAATGTATTGACCAGGAAGCAAACCCAGGCCAGCTGCTTGGAAGGCAGTTATGCTAACAGCTTGGCCACAAATGAAATTTTAAATATAAATTGTTGTGTTTGGTTGGGCTTACAGGTTTGTTTTCAAACCAACAGACACAAAAAGCATAAGTGCTCAGCAATTAATATGTACAATTTATTAGTCCAAAAAATACTAATGTTAGTTAAACAAATGAATAAATACAGTTGATACAATTGAGTGCTTAGATAGTCGAGCTGAGTATGGAACTCACTTCTAGCTAAATGATTAGCCTTTCCCATGAGGTCTGGTAAGACTTTTCCAGCTATATATTTAGCTTGTCTTGAGTCAACTCCATTTCAGACATAGCAGTTTCCAGTCCAAAGGTGGAATTGCCTCACTGCATGGATGGTGTGATACCCTTGCTAATGGCAGAGGGTTTAATGGAGAGCATGTTCAGTCATTCAGGTTGACAGAATTAATTTTTCTCTGCCTTGCCTCCAAAAGTCTGATTATTTAATGGCAGATCCCCTACCTTACTGGAATCATGCAGATTTAGTCCACAAAACTGCAGTTAAGGATTTAATCCCTTTGGGTAGCAACTGGGTGTTAGTCAATCAGGTAAGGAATCTGGAATACTTCACTTCTGAAGGCAGAATCAGACATGACATCCCTTTCTCTGGCTAAAACTAGCCCTGGCGGACATAGTCATCAAAATGCCCTGGACAACATATTTTCCACTTTCTTGGTTTTGTTGGTTGATTGCTGTTCCTGTCTTCATCTTCTTCACTCGATGAACTCGTGTCTGGTTGTTTTCTGCTGTCTTGATTTTGCTGTTCATCTTTTCTTTTTGAGGTACTCATCTCAGGTTGATCACTGCTGTTGTTAGTTTCTAATGTGTGGTTGAGTCTTAGGTGGTTGTGATGGCAATGATGATAATGACCATCTTCTGTTTGCACAATGACAGTGTAAAGACCTTCTATTTGAGTCACCACTGCTGGTATCCATTTTGTGGACTTATAGTACATATGACATAGTACTTTTGTTCCTATTTGGAGTTTTATTTTGCTTGTATTTTCTTGTTGTTTGGCAACAGGTTTCAGCTTTTTGTTGAAAACTTCTGTGTCATTAGACTTCATCTTTGAGAATGTTGTGAACTGTTTCACTTTGGTCACTTTGAACTCTAAGTGACTGAACCAGTCATGACTTATTAAATCACTTTGGTTATCTAATGCCACTACCAGTGGTTCACTACTTATTAAATCACTTTGGTTATCAAATGCCACTACCAGTGGTTCACTACCAGTGGTTGGTATATAGTTTTGTTAAACATAGGAATTTTTCCTGTTGTTTGACCCAATTAAACTTTTTATTCTCCTGATAGTCTGATATTGATCTACTGCAAGGGTGCAATTTATATTTATTCTTTTTACTAATGATTGTGTCCAGGTCTTTCTTGAAACTATAGACACTGCCTGACCCTGTGTCAAGTTCCGTCTTGACTGGTGTATCATTATTTATGACAGTGTGTATAAACATAGACTTGTCATCTCTGGTATGGTTTATAGAGGCAACTTGCTTATATTTCTTATAAGTGCCTTTACTGTTTTTAGAAATAGGTGTTTCTATTTTAGATTTGGCTATTGTCTTTTTAATTTTAGACATGCTGCCTTTATATGCCTGACTCGATTGCAAAATGTGCATGTGGCCTTGTGGTATGAGCATTCTGTATGCATATGCATGGGCTCATTGTATCTATAACAAAGCCATGTCTATTTGATACTGAGTTCTCTGAGCTGTGTATTTTGGTGACCCAGTGTTATGCTCAATTTTTTGCACTTTATACTTTGTAAGTTTTTTTAATGGGGTAACTTGACTAGCTATTGTCTCTGCTAGTCCTGCCTGAGGAATTTCTGGCTCAAAATGTAGTTCTGGAGTCATTAACATTTTCAGCTTCAAATTGTGATAGTTTATGCCACAAATAAAATGACCATGAAGTGCTTTAATTATAAAGTCTTTGAAATCGCACTTCAAGGCTAATATACGAATTTGTGTTGCAAATTCTCTAGCTGTTTCACCCTGTTCTTGTATGCTGAGATTAAAATGGTATCTCTGCATTATTGTCAAGGATTTAGGTGAAAAAATCTGTGAGAATTGTCAACACTCTGTTAAGATCCAGCTCAGCTGGGGTTACAATTTTAGACTGAGACTTGAGTATATCATACGTTTGCGGACCTACTACGGTCATTAATGTGGCTAACTTTACCTCAGACTCTTATCTGGTTAGCCTGTAGGTAAAAAATCAAATGCATTTTATAATTTGGCTAGGTCTCAGATTGAGCTGGATCAAAAGATTCCATAGAGCCATTTGCTCTAGCCATCTTTATTTATTTATGCTAGTCACCACTCATAATTATTTTATACTACTGTTGTAGTTTAAAATCGATTTTTGCATTTATTTTCTGAGTGGCCACTTGTAATTATTTTTATACTATTGTTTGTAGTTGTTTAAAATCGATTTTTATCTTTATTTTTCTGAGTAACGACTCGTAATTTATTTTTGTTTTAAAGTTTCGTTACTGTAAGTAACTTGAAACTTTTAACCCACTATTTTGTGAGTAATACACTTGTGAGTAGTTGAGGCTTCAAATTGACATGCCTTTATGTTTGTGGTCAATTTTAGTCAACGGTTTTACATTGTTTTTCTTTTCTAAAAATATCACCATAATCAAATTGTGATGGTACCAAATCTGTTGTGTTTGGTTAGGGCTACAGGTTCGTTTCCAAACCAACAAACAAAAAAAGAATAAGTACTCAGCAATTAATATGTACAATTTATTAGTCCAAAAATATACACACATTAGTTAAACAAATGAATAAATCCAGTTGATACAATTGAGTGCTGAGATAGTCGAGCTAAGTATGGATCTCACTTCTAGCTAAATGATAAGCCTGTCTCATGAGCTCTGGTAAGACTCTTTCAGCTATATATTTGGCTTGCCTTGAGTCAGCTCCAATTTGGACATAGCAGTATCCAGTCCATAGGTAGACTTGCCTCACTGCATGGATGTTGTAATAATGAATAGAGACTACCCTTGCTAATGGCAGAGGCTTTAATGGAGAGTATGTTCAATCATTCAGGTTGACAGAAGTAATTGCTCTCTGCCTTGCATCCAAAAGTCTGACTATTTATTGGCAAATTCCCTACTTTACTGAAAACATGCAGATTTAGTTCACAAACCCCAGTGAAAGATTTAATCACTTTGGGTAGTAACTGGGTGCTAGTTAGTCAGGTAAAAAATCTGGAATAGTCCACTTCTGAAGGCAAGGTTAGATATGACCTAAATAATACAAACTTTTTTTCTTGGCCTTATATTTTCATTACTCCTCAGGATTTTAACTAAGTAAATGGATAGTAGAAAATATTTTTTAAAGTGACAATAATTATCATCATCATCAGAAATTCCACACTAACTTTAAATTGACTATAACATTAATATAAAATATTTAATAATCAATTATATAGGGCAAGTCATGTTAATTTAATTTATTTTAGCATAAAATATAAACAATTATAAAATAATGATCATATATAAAAACAATAATTTCCAAATATTAGGATATAAATTATATGATCAAATAATTAGATAACTCACCAAACAATCAAATTACTACATTACAAAATACAAAAGCAATTCATTTAATCAAGATCTTCAGCTGAAGCACCAAACTTCAACTATAAATATGCCCCATGTTCTACTAATCAAGATGAGTTGCATCACCAAAATGAAAACATAGAAATAAGTGGCCGATCAATGAAATGTAACCGCAGGCTGGGCTATTTCTAATGCAGCTTTACAATGTAAATAAACATATGCAACCAAGAGAGTGTTATAATTTTTTAAGCAAATCTAATGCAGCAATGATTAGATAAAACAAGTAACATCAAAATATTATTAATCTAAATAAATCATTTAAAAAAAATCCATAATTCTTATGGAAAATTGTTCTTTCTTAAATAAATTAGATATCAAGCAAAATGTTTCTTTCTTATGTAGATAAGATTTCAAAATCCTTTCTATAATAAACTCTTTAATAAGCAAATATAATCTTCTTTTTATGTTCTTATACTAACAATGAATGTGATCCTAGAAATAATAATAAGAAAATGAGGAAGAAAAAGTAGACTAGAAGACAGAGAAGAAGAAAAAGAAAAAGAAAAGGATAAGTAGGATATGATCCAATCATTAGGATAATATCCTAATACAATAAATCATTATCATTTTTTACAAATTAGTCAAAAAAATTCTTATAGTAAAACAATTACAAAGCACACTAAAGTTACATTCGCGATAGTATTTGTAGGAAATGAATTTTGTTGCTATCTTTATATCACACAAATAAATTCTTATATATACAAAACAAAATAAAGTAATTTTATCCATGAATGTTATCTTAACATCAATATAAAATTTAATCAAGTGACTTTTATCATATTCTTTTTGTATTCTGCATGCGAATAAAAATATGCATGACTTTTGTGGATTTCTGAGAATGCAGATGATGATAGCAGAGATACATATTCTAAAATTAATAATTAAGTCAAGATAACAAAAATAATCTTCAAATGCTTTAATAAAAGTCAGAAATTATAATCATCACAAATTAAAAAATAAAATTGTACATTACAATTAGGAAATAATTCAGTAAAAAGTCATAATGTAATTTACATATACATTAATAAAGTTCTCATATTTTATTAATTTTTACGATTCATTTTTTACGTTCCTGTAGGAAAAGTATTTAGTCGTTTTATCAAAAAATTTTACCATTATTATAATATAATGAATTTGGAAGTAGATGTATAAATTGGAGAGCCATATAAATAATTATAAATTTAAATGTAAAATATTTTATTAAAAATTTAAAAATACATCAGATTTTCAAAGTAGCACATCAACACTATCGCTACATATAAACTTTTCACCAAGAGCAAAAATAAAAACATGATTGGCCTCAAAAATAACCTTAAAATATTTCATAATTCCAAAATAAAGACATAGTTGGTATTATGCGTGTCATTAGCAAAATCTCACCAAGATAAATGTTAGAAAATTAAAAAAAAAAAAGGCAAAATGATGGGTTAAACTCTGAAAATATATCCAAAAGTTCATGAAAGAATTAGAACTTTGTCACTAATCATAAAATATACAAGAACAAACAACTACAGCTGGGAGATTCCTAAAATATAGCACTGTATGCTAATAGTTACCTAGATATACTATAGCTCACTGGAATAATAAGAACAATCTATAAAACTAGAGATAATGTGACTATCTCTTATAACAATATGGGATAAATGATGTGTAAAACTAATAAAATAAAACAATAACAGCCAAAAGTAGCTAAGCACATAAATTTGTGGCTAAATAATTTAATTATACAAATATACATCTATGTATGCTAATAGTTACCTAGATATACTATAGCTCACTGGAATAATAAGAACAATCTATAAAACTAGAGATAATGTGACTATCTCTTATAACAATATGGGATAAATGATGTGTAAAACTAATAAAATAAAACAATAACAGCCAAAAGTAGCTAAGCACATAAATTTGTGGCTAAATAATTTAATTATACAAATATACATCTATTCCATAAATACTCTCACTCATTTATTCACATTATAAATAGTTCTATTCATGATTAATATGACACATTCTGATTATATTTTATACAGCAACATTCTGAGAACTATAATGATAACCACATTAAAGTCATACTTAAATAATACATAGAAAAATTGTAGATATAATACATATATGGATAGATCTTAAAATTAAATGTTTATGTCCTTTTACCAACTAATAATGAATTGTCCTTAAATCACAGTTTTCATCCCATTTGGTATTACTACAGTTCTAATAAAGAGTCTTTGGACATGCTGAATATGTAGTAAAATATCCAAACAATTATTAATATTAAATATTGGAAAACAAATAATTTAAAATGTAAGGTACATAGAAAAGTTGTTCATAACAATAATAAAGTATTTATAATAATTATAACATGATAAAAATATAATTTTTTTCAAAGCAATTAAAATATAAGCAACGACAAGTAGAAATCATATTATTCATTTTTAAAATATCATATAGATAACATATTTCATATTTTGATCATAATTCATAGCTTCACTTATGAGAAATCCATAAAAAGCAGAATACGTTTTTATTATTATATAATTCAAAGTAATATAAAAAGTTATTCAGTGATAAATAAATCTTTATCATGAATACTGCAATCTTTTTAATACAGTTACATACCATAAAAATGGATAAACAGATTTCAGCAATCACATAAGAAATCTTTTATTTTTCCAGGCAGATTTCAGCAAGCACATAAAAAGAAATCTTTTATTTTTACTTGGAATTAAAAATATTTAAAGTACATTTATCAAGTATTATATATTTTTATCATTCATCCATAGATCTAAGCGAGCACTGAATTCATTTCATAATATATTTTCTCTTTTGGAGACAGATGCAATATTTATTAGCAAATAATGTACATTAAAACATAATTATAATTATTTGCACTTTTAGATTAAGGGAAAAATATTTCCATACCAATATTCTATCATATATACTTAATTAATTATTAAATACATAAAATTGACATTTACGACCATTTAAAATATTTTATGATATGAAATAATTCATAAGAAATATAATATATTTATTTTGTATTCTGACCAAGAGAAAAGTATTCCACCCATTTTAAAACAATAGCACAATAGCAATTTTTGTAAAAGTGATTTCGGAGCTTAGACATGATAATAAGTTTTTTTCAATATAAAGTAAAACAAAGCATGGTTATATTTCCCATGAAAAGATTGAAATGTTACTATAATATTATACAAGAGATTTATGGCATTCAATTTAAATACTCTTCACAAAAAGTTATGGCATTAATTGTATTGTTGTTATTATGTTCTTCAGAAAATCTATTATATACAGTAAATATTTGAATGCTATATACATAATTTTAAATTTTCTTCATTTTCAACAAAAAAAGAAATTTTTGTGTTTGAAGAATAGTAATTGCAGAGACAGTCTCCTGTTGAATGGTAGAACTTCCAGGACAAAAGACTTTTAATTATATATTTTGGTATATTGGGTATAATTTTAAAATTTAATTTTATGGTAGTGTAATTTACCATGTATTTTATTTTATTTATTTTATGCAATTTTGTCTGATATATTTTTATGCATTATTTATAAGCTATTGCATCCAGAAGTTTGCAGAATATTTACAATTTTATGACACTATATTATTTTAAAGTGTTATTTGTAATCTGTCATGAGTGATTCATTTATTTATTTGATCATATGAATCTGGAAAAATGAGTGAAGATGTATATTATTATTGCTTATTTCAGCCTATGTTTTTACTAGACTAGATCTGGTAAATAATTATTTCTAGTTTTACACACTACTTAATTAATATAATACTTATTTAAGAGATGTGACATTAGACTCCCTCTTGTTTTATTTACATAATTATATTGCCATTACATTGTCAAGAGATCATATCTGTGTGTGTGTCTCTCTTATACCCTCATTGTCTTGCCATTATATTATCAAAGAGATTGTAGTTGTGTCTCTCTCTCTCGTGTATATTTACTTTATTAATATATTTTCCACAAGATTATTACATACCTATCTCTTGTAGATGTTTGTTTTGCTAGCTGATATTTTATAATGGTATGTAGCTATATTTCTCTTATCAGAGTTATAGCTCTCACATTTCATATTTAAGCATAAATGGTTATTTAAAGCAGTTATTATTTTTCCAAATATGTTTTGATGGTTCATGCTCATTTTCCTTATGTTCAGAAATATAATCTTAGCATAAATTTTGCCCTCAAAATATAGGTACTCTCTTTGAATCCATGCTATCATTTAGGTTCATTGCATTACTTATCTTTACTTCTCAGATACATTATATCATGCATGTATTGTATGAAAGCATATGTGGTGTACTGCTATGATTTTATTTTTGGAAATTGATGTTTATTCTGAGGAATATCATCTTTCTTTCTGTTGCAATCTAGAATAATCTGAATTAGGTTATGGATGGTTTTAATGTTGGGTCTGTTTTTGCTGTAATTTATAAGTATTTTCGGGTATACAACTGATATATATATTTATCTGGACATTGAAATTCGTAATTTTGTGCCTCAATAAGTAATATACATTACTTCTAGCATTTATTTCATCACTGCATTGGTAAGACATGCTTAGGATTTAGATAGACTCATTGTTGGGGCAATATAATAATACGACTTATGAAAATATATAGAACTTCTTGTGATAATACTAATATTAAGAAAAGTTTTCATTCATCAGTGAAGAAAAGTTTTCATTCATCAGATGAACTTAAGAATAGTCAATTATTATTTAATCTGTAAACTTTATTTTATTTTTATCTATAAACTTTAAAACATAATATTTTTCCTCTGCAATATATTGTGTAGCATAGTATGTAAATAATTTAGTTTGCAATATTTTAGATTTCTAAATTTTTTATTTACTTTATTGTCTTTATTGTCAAAACAAATGCTGTTTTTATTGTTAAGTATATTTTATAGTATTTATATCATCATTAACACATATTAAGCAGAAATCTTGACATTATAAAACCTACTATAATACAATTATATTTATGTTGGTTATTAAGTCAATAAACATCACATCATCATCATTTCTTATGCTTGCTTATAACTGTTATTAAATTTGACAAAAATCTCTATATGTATTGCTACTCAGTGCAACCCAGAGTAATCAATGGATACCAAAAGATTTCTGCATAAAATACCCATCTAGTACCTACTTATCCAATATCCCCAGACTAGCTTCTGGCTTGTGAAATTTATCAGTGAGGAGCCTTGGGTCTGAAAGCCCTGCAGAGCACTGCATGTAGATTTTTAAAGATCTAGGTTTAGGTTCAGTGCTTTCAGATCCAAGGCTCTTCACTAATGAAGGCCACAAGCCAGAAACTAGCCTGGGGATATTGTATGAGTAGGCAGTAAATGGGGTTTTATGCACAGGACTTCTGGTATCTATAGATTACTCCGGTTTGCATGGAGTGACAATACATTTAGAGTGTTTTGCCTGTTTCAATGTGTTGGCCATCATGAGTACATAATAATACAAAATTGGATATAATACTTAATTTGTTCAAATGGTCTACAAAAATTAAGAAAGCATCTAAGAAATAAATTATTCATTCATTTTCTTAATTGTAAATATTTAGTCAGTTGCATTTATCAAAAAAAGACTGCTTTTGTGACAATATTATTAGTTGTTTTATTTAGAAGCTTATTGTTCATTAAATGTGCAAATTGTTTATCTTTAATTCATAAAGAACAATTTAGTAATAGTAATTAGTAGAATATGCAGAGTGACCATAAAATCTTATATTCATTCATTATGTCTGAATGCAATGGCAGTATATTTTTATTTCAAATTAAGAGAATTTTATGTATTTTTTTTTTAAATTTATAATTACTATGTTCTTTAGGTTGCCATTGTCTTATGGGTAAGAGTATGTCTCCTCATAATTCTACTAGTATTCTGTTAATTATTTAGTAAATGTGAAATGAAAGAAAAGAATAAATTTTTAATATTATAAATATTTAATTAAAGAAGTCTGAAATTTTTATATTACATACAAGTAAATAAATAGTTTTGCCAAATTTTAATAAAGAATTTGGCACAAAATATAAGAAACCTATTATTCTTTATCAAAAGATTTGAAATGCGAATCTGATCATAGCTATGAAATGTTGTTGATGGGTATTAGATGTGTTGTAATGACGGGGAAGGGTATTGTGAAAGAGAATTTAATATAACATAACCACACTATGATGTATGCTTTCAATATTAAGAGTATGGCTGTAATTTGTAAGAGTGAGTATGATAGTTTTATTCCTCTTAAAAATTATTAAATATTACATATGATATTGATAATATTTATTTATTGATATTCATACATATATAACGTTTTATTATAGCTTAGGTCATTTGGTAAAATTGCTATGAGCGTAGACCATAGCGTTTATTTTTTATTTCCGCAACTTATTATTAATTTTGTCTTTCGATCAGTTGTAGGGTACCAATGATTGTCTTCAAGAAGCATTGTGCCTATTATTATAAATATCGTCTTGATAAATTTTTAGGTTATAATATAGTTATAATTGCTGTTAATGTACTTGTAATAGATGCTGAAGGATCCTGAATGTGGCAATTAATATATTTCTAAAAATTTTTTTTGTAAATTTGATGAGTGAAGAGCTGATCCAAATAAAAAAATTTTTTGGAGTTAAGACCTTATTCAAAGGGGAGAAAAGATAAATTAAATGATGCAAATAGTAAATTCGATGAGTTAAAAGATAAATTAAAATACCAATGTTCATGAGGTAACGACATATTTTGATAATAAATTTAATAAGGTTTCATGTTGAATTCAAAACTTCAAATGATAGATTTGAAAAATTAAAATATGATTTAGATATCAAATTAAAAGAGTCAGATATGGACTGTAATTTTTTAGATTTACTGAAGTAAAAGTGGAATCTAGGAAATGAAAGAAAAATTAGATAAATCTCAAAAACGATTTGAGAATGATTTTAAAGGATTGAATAATAAAATCAAAGTGTCAAAAAATGAGTTTAAAGAATTAGGTAAAACATTTAATAAATAAAAGCTAATAAAGATTTCCTGATGAAATCTTAAACTAAAATGGCACATTTCAAGGTAGAACTTGGTGCTCTTAAAAATAAATTGTAGTCCGAATGTAAAGAATAATGATAAAGACAAAGGTAATTTTCGGTGTGTATAAAATCAGGTAAAAACTAATGAACAAGTTAAATGTCAGGAAATATAAGATATAAAGAAAAAGTTGAAAGATACTCATTCTAATAATTATATAAAACATTTGTGAGAAATAGAAGGTATGAGTAAGAGTCAAGGATAATTATTTTTTGAAAATGTAGAAATTAATAATAGAATAATAATTAAAAAAAGTGTGAATATTTGACGGCACAAGTAGAAAGTATAAAAAATAAAATTTTGAAATCAACATAGATCGATTTAAATATTACTCAGTTCAATAAGAGGTTGAACATTTTTCATCAAGAAATGAATAAGAAAAGGAGCAAATATTGTTACTGGAAATTCAAAACAATGATAATAAAATAAAAGATAATTATCAAAATATGGGTTATAAAGCTATACATATAATAGAAATATTTGATTTTTGAGATAATTATGTAGATTGTGATATTAAAAAAATATCACCATTATCTATTGAAAATGGTAAGAAACAGTAAAATGAGGTAGGAGAGTGTGATAAGATAAATAATAATATCTCGAAATTTATAGAAATAAAAGTAAAAAAAAACAATAAGATGAAAATTCAACAGAATATTAGTATAAATTAGAGGAATTATTTTCTTTAAGTAAATTAAATGTAAGAGATGTGTTGGCTATTAATCAATCACATTTATCAGCTAAAGAATCATTGTAGTTATTGTTTAATAAGCCAAAGTCTTCTGGTTATTTCAAGTATATAATTATGAATAATTTTTGGAGTAGAGATAAAAAAGGTAACATAAAATCCAGAATTATTCAGACAATTACGCCATACAAAAGATTGTTATACTCAATAGTTTAGAATACAAGGAGTTAAATTTAAAATGTTTGCTGCCTTCTCCTTATCAGGTAATCAAATTATAAGGATTAGTAGAATGAATTGACCTAAATATGTAGAGCAAATATGCACACCGGTGAAAGATGTTTTGTAATTTCGAGGCATGTGAAATACCTATAGAAGATGTATATAGATCTCCAAGAGAGATTAATAATTATGCTTTATCCAGGATAATACAAATAAAGTATCCTTTAATTAAAAAACTATTATAATAACAATAAGTTTATTAGTTTTGTTGTTATTATAATACTTTATTCATTAATGGATATTATATATATATATATATATATATATATATATATATATATATATATATATATATATATATATATATATATATATATATATATATATATAGAAAAAATCGAAAACATTGGGCAAATGTAACATATGTATATGAAATGAAAATCAACGATCTTGAAAAATTTCTCACCTACTAATAATTGTAAAATTAAAAAATATATATAAATAAACCAGAAAGAGATGCTCAGGTATCAGGAGGATAAATATAATTTCTGTCAATAATTTTTAGAATATTTATGCAGAATACAAAGGGCTATGCCTCAATGTAGTCCATTTGACTATGCTGGGACTCATTAGAACCTTCCTCATTGCTGAGTCTGGTACTAATTTGGAGAGAAATAACTGCATTTCTTAAATCATTAAATTTTACTATAGAGGAGGTTTTTATTTTTTCAAATTTTTTTAAAAAACAAATAACTTTATTAAGGCTTGTGGTTACAACAGTGAAACATAATAGTAATTAACATAAGAGTTGATCATATGGGCAAGATGCAATAACAGTCCAGAGAGCATTTTCAGTCCAAAGTTAGTAGCCAATGTGTAATATGGAAAGGCTCCATGTAGCTGCTTGAATGTCAGGAGGAGCTAGGGACTTATCTCTCTGTTTCATTCTCCTAATAATATTAAGAATTAAATTAGTAGGATTGATCAAATGTCAGTGTACAATCTCATCAACCAATATACAAAAGAAATATTGTAATCAGTATTGAGGGAAAGAAGCTTCTCCCTATGCTTTCATCATAAGTATATATCCAGTGATCATTGGCTTTAAGAATGGATGTGATAACAGTCTCTGATAATTTGAAGTCTTTCACATTGAAATAAAATATGAATTGTGGGCTGTTCAACTTTAAGACAAAGCTGACAGTTAAAGTCTATGTTAGATTATCTTCTTTAATCAAGAAAATGATTAGTAGGAGCCCTTCTACATTTAATTTGATAATACATTCAAAGACCTTGGTTTCAAGATTCCAATATCAGAATTTGGTGATGATTTTTATGTGTGATTTATAGAATACTGGATGATGCTACTATGTTTTGATTTAATTGTTTGTAGACCTTCCAGGAGGAGATCTTTTGCATAAAAGTGTGATTTGAAAGTTGAATGTGGTAGCCAATTTGTGATATTAATCAACCTATAAATAATTGCTACATGGAGGATGGTAAGTGGGAACAATAAGGATGATGTTTTTTCAATTAGGGTGATATATTCTAATTCTGTATAATGTGTTGAAGGCTTATTGGTATGAAAATGTGAGTAGTTGGTTTTTGCATGTTTTTTATATTGATGGTGCTCATCTTTCTATCCCATAGTAGATGAGAACATAACTTGCATTAATTTTCCTTTGAAATCTTTTGATGAATTAAATTACAAGAAGAAAATAATTGTTGCTGAATTATATTAACATGTTCAACAGCACATGTTTTGCATGGATAGATAAATACAGTGGGAAGAGTAAACTGGTTACTTTCTGAGAGGAGAGAATATTGAATCTTATATTTTTCTTCTGCAGAAGAAGATTCT
Source organism: Epiperipatus broadwayi (assembly GCA_028023455.1). Taxonomy (NCBI): domain Eukaryota; kingdom Metazoa; phylum Onychophora; class Udeonychophora; order Euonychophora; family Peripatidae; genus Epiperipatus; species Epiperipatus broadwayi. The sequence goes on from JAQFVV010006290.1 coordinate 3,399,908, forward strand.
GAGATTGGGAATCTGAAGAATTTTTGGGATCATCTGTGAAACAGAATATTGTCTTGTGACATTTCAGAAGTTTCCAGGTGCAGAATTTATTGGATTAATTTCACATGTATAATGCTCTCTATATTTTGAGAGAATTGCTACGAGTTTGTGAATATATTTTTCAGATGGAAGAAATTTCAAAAACAAAACCCCTGGGAGCCTTTCCTCATTCTCTCATAGAACCAGATTTAGTTATGAGAAAAAGAGAAGAGCACAAAGAGGAAACCCTGTGGGATGGAGTTTGAGGGCATAAATCCATGAGCAATCCTACCATCTAGAATGATAAAGATTTTTCTGTTATAAAATAGGTTTCCAGTGATGTAAATCTATGCATCTATCTGAGAAATCATGTAGCACACTTAACAGTGTTATGAAAAAATTGAATCAAAAGGCACAGAGATGTCTAATTGCACAACTACATGGCATGACATCTTTTTCCTTTTGATGTGATCAAGAAGTAGTTTAAGCTAGCAGATGATGTCACCAGTTGATGCTCCTTTTCAGGCAAATTGAAATTGTGAAATATGGAGATAATTTCAGTTTTTGATTTTATCTTTGATGATTGACTCTATGACTTTGATTAATAACGGAGTCATAGAGATGGGTCTGAGATTGGAAAGCTAGAAAGATAATGTGTTTTTTTTTAAAAAAGGTACCATAGAAATTTGGTAAAGATTTTCAATAGATTGGGGGCTATTGAATAACAGAAAAATCATGTTAAAAGAATAGGTATTGAGAATTTAGGTAAACAAAAGATTATGTATCTGGGAATTGGATGAAAACCCACATGTGCATTTTCTGGCAAAGAATTTTATTTTATTTAGGATAAATAATTTAGAGATGTCATTTCCATCACTGCCCACCCCCTCACCATGGATGTCTCATCAAATGTATCAATGTCTGTGTAATTTTAGCTTAAAATATTCATAAATTATTTGCAGCATGTAGATTCCAATATAAAGTTCTACCTTTATAATTACCAATGTGGGAGTGACCTTATTTCCCTTAGTACCCAGCATCCACCTGACATAACGTTTTGTCCAGGTGTGTGTTTGAGCTAAGAAAACCTTTGATCTCCTTACTGCAATTTATTGGGTTAATTTTTTTTAATTCTATATTGTTTTCATCACCAATATGGTCTCTATGTTAGTACCATTACATGGAAGCTGTTTCAGTTTATCATTAATTTCTGCCAGTCCTTTTAGTAAGTTTGTATGTTCTTTCATTTTGTAAGCATAATATTTGATTATGGATTGGAGGATTGCAATAAATGAAAACCATTTTTCAATGGCAGGAATAATGAGTATGTTAATTTTGTGGAAATAAATATAGGCTTCTGAGGTTACCAGCTCAGACATTTATGATCTAACCAGCATTCTGATTATTTGGTTTAAATTAAACAGTGCCAGATCTCTAAAGTCAATATCCATCTCTACTTTGAAAGCAAGATAGGGAAGCTTCAATCACAAATATCTGAGGTGTAGAATAGGAAGTCTATTATAGACACATACTTCTTAGTATAAAATGAGAAAATGCCTAGAGGAAAGAACCCCTTACCACTCATGAGTTTCTGATTTATTAAGTGAATTTATTTTGATGTGAAGTTATTTTATGATGTATTAAAGTTCCCAAGAAATGTGAATGGGAATGTATTGGTTGCAAGGTAGGCATTTAACTGATGTATAATGTTGTGAATTAGGGCTGGAGAGATCTGTAGATATACATATATTATGTTGAAACTGAAAGCATTGTCATTAAACATAATGAACATGTTGGAGTCTGTGTGAATAATTTAAACAAGGAAAAAGAAAATTTTTGTTAATTAAAAGTGTGACTGCTCCAGAACCTGTTGGGGAGATGGAGCGAAAGAAAAAACAAATTTGTTTAGAAGATCATTATTTTTATTTTTAGATTTATGAAGTAATTTTGTCATCTCTATACATAAAATATTTAGTGAGTATTGTTTGAACCAGTTATTAATTGTATAAACTCTGCTGAGATAATTCATTCCTTTGACATTGATGCCAGTGATTTTGATTTTCATAGTGTGATCAAAGACAAGCCAGCATAATAACCCAGACTAACTTATATGGCTAGTTGCTATTTTAGCTCATTTTCATAATTCTAATTCAGTACACCCAATGAACTGTATAAATGGTGATTTCCACCAGAGTTGGTTATCTCACAATGAACAAGTAATTCTGCTCTGGTATATTAGTGCCACTAGAAGGAGGGTGGGATTATAAAGGTCAGACTGGAATTTAGTAAGTTTCCAGGAAGATGCCTTTTCTTAATGGGTTTTTTTATTTGTGATAACTTCTTTGGTCTTTGTTAATTTCTTCCCATCTAATATTTCACCTTTTCTTGTTGCCTGACTGGGAAAAAAGTGTGATTTTGTAGTTTTTTTTTTATGTGTCAAAGCATTGGCTAGGAAGCAAATGCACAAACCCAGGACAACTGCTTATATGGCAGTGTGCTGATCACTCGACCACCAATGCTTGACAATAAGTGATTTTGTAGTTCAGGGCAGTAACTGGTGATCTTTATGAAGGCTTGAATCAAAGATCCAGGAATCAAATTTTTCCAGAGACTTTTTGTTTTTTTAAATTTCGTTTAGTACTTTTAGGTAAGAAATTTGAGGTTGATAACCCAGATGTGATAGATTCAGAGAGGTGGTAAAGTGTTTCAGAATCAGAGTTGTGACCAGTTGTATTTGAAATTTCATGTTTGGTGGCAGAGATTTTTCTACCCATCTCCACTATTGGTTGCTCCATTATAATTGTTTGTGTGAGAATCATCTGTTTCATTTTTTAATTTATTGCAGTTGCTGTTGTTTTGTATTTTGGCTTTCATTATAATGATGGTATTTGTTCTCTTCTCCACTGTGAACCAGGCAGAGTCTAGTGGGATTTTTTTAGAAAAGATGTCATCTTTGTTTGCAATAGAAGCATTGCAGTGAGACACCCTTGAATGAAACAACCAATGGAGAGTTGGCAGCAGAGAAGTTGTCAGGACATCAAGTTGTGAAATAGTTTTCTTCAGCATGAGATTGAAGAATGCAGTGTTTGACAGCACTGGGTTTCATCACTTTTGTTCATAATGTTTCTGAAATTTGAAACATTTCCATAATCATAAAGCAGCAGTTGCAAATCACTCTACTGAAAATTGAGGTAACAATTGAGGATTTAAATGATTAGCAATAAGGGCTTTCCATGTCAATTGAGCACAGTATTTTGTTCCTTTACTTGTTATATTTCTTTTAAAATATTTTTTTTTGGACATTGTTATGAAAATTCTAATATCAGGCATCTATTATTTGGGTATGTTAGAACTTTATGAATTAATCTCCAGAGCTTTTTAATTTTAAATCATCAAAGAAGTTCTCTACTGGAAATCTAAATGGGTGTCAATGCTCATCCATGAGAAACAACATTAATGATTTATAGCTGTAATAGGTTTTAAATTATTTGTGTGCCAAAATGGATGCATTCAAATTATTAGTTTGTTTAAAATCAATTTTGTCAGATAGTGTTTTCATTTCTGGGCTTAAATTTTCTGTAACATTTGTAGTTGGGTTTATTTCTTCATCAGACCAGTTAAATACTTCACTATAATGCACCTGAGGAATGTTATCTATGATACCAAACTCTGCCAATCCAGTCTCAACTATTTTAGCATAGGTTTGTTTGCCTGATTTACTTTTTTCATTCAAGTTAGATTCTTGATTATTTTCATAAAATTAATTATTTAACCTGTTTTTATTGTTTATTTCTAACAATTTAAATTTTAATTAAAAGACTGCATTATCACTAACCTGTAACATTATAGATTGTTATAAAAAAAAAGAAACATTGTAGATTGTCATTTTTTGGATTATCATGAGTGAAACTGTCCTAGTCCATCTGAATGATTTCTTCTTCATTATTGGTGCTATTACTATTTAATTTTCCTGTTACATCAATGTTTTCTTTTATGCTTTTATTTTTTTCCATTTAATAGCTGGTTTGAAATGGCTACCATATTCTTATGATTAATGACAATCTCTGTTGACATCACTGTAACTTTCAACCGAGCTGAAGATTTCACTCATTTTCGAAATAACCTAAAAGGTTATGAGTTAATTACCACTTTAAACTAACTCTTCACTCACCAAATAACTACTCCTAAATTTACTTTAGATACAGAGCTCAGAAGACAGTAGGATGCCAGTTGAGGAGTTGGAGCCTGAATAATTAAATGAATGCTTTACTCAAAATAATTGCCCTGAAAATAATATTACAATTTAAATGATAATAGTAAAGGCTTTATTGGAAAAGGAGGCAGGTATCAACAATATCAGAAAAAATTATCTACAAGAATAATTAAAATAAATTTACAAATACCTACATTGCTATTAAAACAGTCACAAGTAGTTAGTTATTCTAGCTAACAAGAGTAAAGTAAAACTGTTTACACAGAAAATAATGGTTAGTATATTGACAAGTTCAATTTCTTTTAAGTATATATTTTTAATTGTGGCTGAACTGTTTCAAGAAGTCATTATTAAATCAGATTTTATGAATCAATATGGCTTTATTATTTATTATTCTAATCCACAGATAAGATGTCAGGAAGAAAAATTTGATATCAATTGTCTTATATGTTTCGCTCATTTAATGTGTTATGTGTTCAAAAAGTATTCACATAATTATATATTAAATTGAAGTTACAGGGGTCATGTGAATTAGACAGAGATATAAAAAATAAATTATTTTAGTTTTTGCGTCATTATAAAAATGTGTTTTCAAAAAAACATGCAATAATACAAAAGGATGTTAATCATATTCTTTTGAAATATTATAGACAGTTTCAATGTAAAACTTATACAAACCTACCAATATAAAATAGATGTTTAACGTAATATTACGCAAATGGTTAAATTGAAGGTTATAAAAAATATAAGGTTATAAAAAATATTCACCCCAACCTATAACAACAAGTACTGGTCATCTATAGAAAAGATGAACTCGTTCATATATATTTAGATGCAAAATTTTTGAATCAATCAACTATCCCAGATGGACTGTTTCTCATACTGTGCACTAATTATTAATCAGGTTCAAAGATAAAAATATTTTTACAATTATAGATTCAACAACTTGTTATTAAAAGATAGTTTTTCATGCAGTTCGTTAGAAGTATACATTTTTTTTTTTCGGTATGAATCCCATTCATATGTGCTTGAATGAATGCCATTTGGATTAATAAATACTGGAATAGATTAGGTTATATTTATAGACAAAGTTCTGTCCAATAAAGTTAAGTATATTATAACAATGTATGTGAATGAATGATCTTGTTATAGCTTTTAAAAATATTTCAGAACATCTCCATCATTTATATATTTTCATCAAATAAAATAACGATAATAGAGTACTGTAACTGTATTGTTATTTAATTCACAAGGCGTCTTTTTACCTACACAAATACTATTTGTTACTTAATTTTTTACAGTTATTAAATATTTAAGAACAATTTTCTTTATCAAATATTTGAGTGGAGTGATTGTAAATCATGGGACACTTTTATCAGTCTTATTAATTTAGTGGACTAACTTCTCCATTTATCCCTTAATTAATAACTTTAAAAATATATACTCTTTTAAAGCACAATTTCAATCCTAAATTCAGTACCATAATCAATAACTAAAGATATTTATAATCTTACATTGAATAGATTTAAATTATTACCACCATTATGCAAGTTGAAGATTAAGTATCAGTACACTTTTCTTCACACTTCATATTGTCTATTGCCTATATATATATATATATATATATATATAATACATATTTTGCAGGTTCATCCATGTTAAAAACTTTTAATATTAATATACTGACGTTTCGACTTGGTCACACAAGCCATCCACAGAGTTATAAAAGATAGAAAGATGGTTGTAGAGGCGCTACAATCACTGATTTGAATAAAACATTAAAATTCCACCAATAGCAAAAATGTTAAATTTAGGAATGTTTTTTAAAAAAATCTTTCCAAAACATTCCTAAATTTAACATTTTTGCTATTGGTGGAATTTTAACGTTTTATTCAAATCAATGATTGTAGCGCCTCTACAACCATCTTTCTATCTTTTATAACTCTGTGGATGGCTTGTGTGACCAAGTCGAAACATCAGTATATTAATATTAAAAGTTTTTAACATGGATGAACCCACAAAATATGTATTTTATATATTTAACTCATGCAAATCTTCATTTTAACATATATATATATATAATTTTTTAAACTTATAGTATATCTTTGTTTTAAAATAAATTTTTTTACTTACAAACATTATTTTTTTTACTATCACACAATAATTAACATCTACTAAATTATCATGTGTAAAAGTTTACGCATTCTATTCTCCATCTTTTATTGAATGTAGACATCAAAAGATTAATTATCTGTATGGATATTATTCTTCATATCTTTTATAATTTCTCAAAAACATTTATTAAACTAATTAATATGGGTGATATATTACAAATATGGATAATGAACAATTACAATATTAGATGAGTTATGAAACTAACATTATTGAGTTAAACAGGGATAGGTATTTAGTGGTTAAGTTCTTTGTTAACTTTATTAGAGAGTCTGATATAGCTTCCATGTCTCTTGAAAAATGAATGTTGTGGCAAGAGTTTTGTCTCTTTGTTTAATTTTCTCTATGCTCTGAATAAATAATGAGTTTTCATCTGGTTTAGGATGTTGGTATTGTGCCTTGCACCTTACAATCCAAATGGCATAGGTGATGAAAATTGACAGCCTGATTGTAGGAATATCTCTTCCATGAATGCATTCTTTTATATTAAATATTTTGTAGTAATCTATCTTTGCATTGTTAAATATTATTGTTTTAATATTACCTAGACCCATGCATGTTTTAATTATGTGGTCAAATGTTTCCTCATCCCTGCCACAGCTGTGGCAAATTGATTGGACTTTGGTGATAGATCTTTTATATCTGAGGAACCAGTTGACCGGCATGGCATCCAGATTAATTTTAAGTAAGCAATCTAAGTACTTTGGTTCTAGAGACCAATACTTGAATAGGGTAATCAGCTTGTGATTAGTTATTCCTAATCTTGTAGAAGAGATTTGATTATTTTGTTTAAGGATGCGATGGGCATCCCACAGCTTGATCTTGCTTTGATAGTTGTTATGGACATTTGTATTTTCTTGCATTGTTGACAGATTTAGGTGGTCAAGCCAGCTTAATTTTTTGGGGGGTGGGGTGTCGGTAGGAATTATGGATTCGGTGATCTGGTCATGGCCATACCTTTGGACTAGATTATATATCAGAGTGTGTGATTTCTGATAAGTTTATTGAAGTGATGAAATGTAGAGATATTCCATTTAATCTTTTGTTTTCCTGCATGTTTCTCATGCTGATGGAAACAGTTTGCCCTTTCCATAGTAATCTTGAGCAATATTGCTCAATTTTCTTGATGAATGTTTTATTTGCATTCATCATTGGCAGGTAGTATGCAATTTTGCTGTAAATCTTTATATTTAGCAGTGAAACCTTACCATAGAGCGAAAGGTATACCTTTGAGAGGGTCTTAGTGATCTGGTCTGTAGACTGAAGGATTTTTGCAGATTATAATTTAGTTTATATAAAATGCATAATTATTTATTCAAAGGTGCAATTGGTTTAAGGCACTGGCGTGGATGGTACTTTTATTACCTTCTGGAGTTTCTAATAGAAATACATTCTCACTCATTTACGCATTTATTCAAAATGGTCATTCACACAAATTAAAGAATTTTCAAGTTTATATCTTTATGGATCACTAACCTGGGAGTTCTGACTATAATATAATCATTTATTTTAAAAAATATTTGGCCCATGAGAAGCTTGAGTAAATTTTTCTACACCAATTCTCTCATATTTATATGAGTTTTCATAATATTTTTATCATAATCTTCTTCTTCTTTCGTTATAGTTGGCATTGACATGTTAATTAACATAAGTTCTTTATGTCCAAAGGCAATGTAAATTGGTGACAAATTAGTTCATTCATTTTGAGTCAAGTTGGCATATTTCCTAACTTCTTTTAATTTATTCACACAATTGTTATGATTACATTTCAAATAAATCTTAAATAATCTATCTAGCTCCCACATACCTCTTTCACATGAGTTAGATTGTGGTTTACTGATGAAAATTAATGTGTCCTAATTTCTTGGTTTTCTAACCAGCTTTTTCATTCATAAAACAAGAAAGACATACCATGATCAGTAAAATGGCATTCGATTTCCTAACTAATGTCAAGTTAAAATTTTGCAAGCATTTGATCACCTTTTTAGGATTTGATTTACTTATCTTTATGAGATTTCAAATTAAATAAAACCTTGGAAGCCAAACATCATAAGGGTAATAATTAAGATAAGTACATTTATCTAACACTTTTTATCACTCCTAAGGTTTTCTTCAATTTAAATCTCTTAAAGTTAATTTTTCTTTAAAGTGTATTTTTGATTTTAGAAAGGGGATGATCGATAAAATTTAAAAAATTCATATAATATTTGTTACAAATTATATAAATTTAGGTGAATTTTTTGAATCATCTTCTTTTGAAGTATATAAAAAAATTGATAAGTTTAAGAAAAAAGATTGTTTTTCCTAATTTAGATATCATTCTTGATGTTTTGAAAAAAATTGAATATTTTTCTGCAGATAAAGTTAAGGTTATTCATGATTTGCTATTGTTCTTAGAGGGTTCTATGTATTTTGGGTGCTATAATGTGTTTTATATAATGAAAGAGGTCTGAGTTATTGGTTATGCTATTTCTCTTTTAATGTGGTCTGTCTATATTAATTTTTTAGAAAGTAGTGTTATTGATAATTTTTCTGTTTTTTAAAATTATTTATTATGTATGTTGATGATTGTTAGTATGTTGTACAAAAAACTAAATCGAATGATTTTTTTGATGGATGGAATGCTTATGATTGTAATATTAAAAGTATTATTGGGGTAGTACTTTTGAATTAATAGAATTAAATTTATTACATTTAAGTATTGATAAAGTTGAGAATGGTTTATATTGTAGTCATTTCATTAAAAAAAAAATATAATAAGGCCAGATAATTATTAAAAGATTTTCTTTATTGAATTTTTAAGGAATAGAAAGCTTAATAATATTGAAAATAATACTTATATTCAGAGAGTTAATTTGCTTCTGATTGTATTGAGTTAGAATATAATAATAAAATTATTAGTAATACTATAATTAAGCAAAACATCTATAGATCTGTTAATAATAATAATAATTTAAGTGTTAATAAAAATGAAATGTTTATTTCTTTGTTATATAAGACATCAACTAGTAAATTAACTGCTACGAACAGTTTTTTATTGGTTGATATAAAAGTGGCTTAGAAGAAATGCCTGAATTTAAATTTATTACTAACTGATTTAAAATAATTAATTGATTGCAAATCTATTCGTGGAATAGTTTATAATATTTCTTTTAGTTATCATAAAATTTATATAGGCCAGTGCAAATTCGACCTGAATGAAAATGTTAAAATTCATAAGAATACCGTTAAAATAAATTAAATAACTCAGGTATGAATATTAATGAACAAAATACAGATAATAAAATATTATTTGACAATGCAGAGGTTACTTTTTATAAAAAATGTAAATTGGAAAGAAGTGTAAAGAAAATGATAAATTATTTTGAATCTGAGGCCATCAATCTCATGAAGAGATTTTTTGATTAAGAGAATGATGGTAAAGATATTTGGTTTAGTATATATATATGTATGTATGTGTGCGTGCGTGTTATTATTTTAATACATGTTTAGTTGACTTGAAAAAAAGACCATAATAATATTTAGTCGAAATTTTATGTTATGGAATAGTAGTTCATATAATAAATTAAGTTTTGTAATGAAGAATATATATATAATTATAATAAAAATAATAAATTTAATGGTTACAAACTATTATAAACAATCCCTAAGTGCGGATTTAAGGATTGTTTATAATAGTTTATAAACCATTAAATTTATTATTTTTATTATAATTACAATTTTGTTTTAATTAATGGCCACACACATATATATATATTGTAATGAGCACAGACGTTCGTTACATTGTTTTTTTTTATTTATTAAACATGAAAGTAAATTAAAAAGTTCGCATTTAAAAATTTTCTTTAAGAATTAAAAATTGAAATTAAATATCTTAAACTCGTATATATTAAATCGCACAGATAATGAAAAATTATTAAAATAAAACTTTATTAAAGAAAAAGGATTTTAAAACTAAATTTTAAAAAGACTTGGAAATAAAATTATGTCTTTAAATTTATCTTTAAATATATCTTTGATTTGGAAAACAGGTTAATTAATCAGAAATGGAAATGATAAATTTAATTAGTCAAGTGTAAACCAGCCTTGGGCATTTAAATGTAAAAACATCGGTCAGATAGGAAAACAATAGAAACTTTTAGCAAATGAAATAAATCCATTGGGAAATCGGACCTCAACGAAAAGGATCATCGCATCGATGACGTAATGTAAATGCAATCCTTCAAATGAATATAAAAGGACATGGTTGAAAATTATTAGTTATTATGATTATTACGATGTGACAGATAGATGTTAGTGCGGAGGTGCGGGAGAAGAGATTGAAGGACGCACGTTCAATCCCTTCAGTTGTTATAAAATGGAAAAATGAAACATCACTTTTCTTATATTCAGAGGACCACAGGATCATCGGGAAATTTAACGCTGGATTTCAAACGGCAAGCAACTGTAAAAGATGAACATTTCTAAAACCGTAAGAACTTTCTAAGATATATACGAACAATATTAATTTGAAAACACTAAGAACTTTAAATTTTAAACTTTCCTAGTATTTAATTGTTACAAATAGAATCCTATCTGACCAAACTAAATTCTTTATTAATAGTGTTATTTGATGTATTTTTTTTCTTATTTATGTAAAATCATTTCCATTTATTTATTTTTTATTCTTTAAGTTTTTATCATGATTTTTTTTGTTTTTCGTTAAATTAATTATATAAATGTTAAACTTAAGTCGGGCGTGAATGGCTGTATAGATTTGTAAAGTTATATTAGGGGAGGGTAATCTTAGGTTATTTGTGTCGTTGTTAGATTGGGTCAATGGATTGGATATATTGATGTAGTTAGTAGATGTCGTCGGAGATTCGCTACTGGCAGAATCGCTTCATACGCCGCACTCTCCCATTTTGCCTATGGAAGGAATTATAAGACGCAGAGCGCAGTTCCTTTCTATGGAGTTTTTTTTTTATTGTTCTTCTCGTTAGATAGAAGTAATATTCCTGTCTAATGAGAGTCAATATCTTCTCTTAATCTTTTTGGTGCTGCCGTATTCCGTATTACATTGAATACATCGATGTATCAGATGGATTGATGCCAGTTTGACTGCGAATTTTAGCCTAAGGTTAAATAGGGACAGAATATTTTATTTTCAAATGCAAATCTATGTGGTCTATTCATGCTTGACCCTAAATAAAAATGCATTAAATTTAAGTTGTTTATAGACGCTTGCATGGATTGGTTATCGGTTAAGTATGTTTTGGGTTTTCATATTTGATCAAAATATATAGACATTCGATAAATAATGATACCTTACGGTGAGTATCTAAAATGTATTTATTCGGATGTCTTTTAAGTTATTGGTGACAATGCAAGTATCTTATGGTGAATACTATTGGGTTACGTATAAATTTCCCTCCGCAATTGTCAGTAATCAATAATTTTGTATTTTGATCGTTTATGTTTACTTTGAAATGTTTTTGACCGTGAAATCTATGTAACCGATCTATATTCAACATTATAAACAAGCTTTCATAAATTTATCTGTGCGAACTTAATTAAAATGTAAAATTAGAATATAATAGTAATTAAATGTAAATTAAAGTCAAAAATCAAAGTTAAAAATAATGTTAAATTTTGAAATGTAAAAGTAATACTAAAATAATTTTAAATCTTATATATATGTGCATAAATAAATATTTGTATGCTAATTACTGGCAGTGGCTTATTTTATTCTTTTTTTATATATACTCTTAGATTATCTTATTAAATCTCTGCTATTCCACTGAGCTAGTGACATGGGCTAACGACCGGAATCAAAATTTAAAAAAAAAAAAAAAAATTTTTTTTTGACTTACGTATCTGCCTACTCTATAAATTTTTCTAGGTTCAAATGCCTAGATGGCGCCCTGTAGTGCAGTTTACGTTAAGTACTATTCCCCGGATCGTTACAATATATATGCGCGCGCGTGTGTGTATGTGATTATTTATTTGTTACAATGTTATATGATATTTTAATTTTTTTTATTATTACTAGTATAGCGTTAGGCAGCATTTAATTTATATACATAAGTTTATTATCACTATAATACAAAATATAAATAATAATATTCATGCCATGAATATAACTTTTTTAAATTTTTATATAAATTCTTATTATATACCAGCGTTTATATGGAAAACTTGTTTAATGACTACAGTACTAAATTTATATTTGCAACGTTTTTGTTGATTAAAAAAATATTTATAGTATGGAGAGTATATACAAATGTAATGAATTTTAACAAATTTGTTATAAGCAGTTTATTACTGGGATGAAAACTGATTTTTAAAAATTTCTTTAGATATATATTTGATGACAAGAGAAGAGAAAGATAAACTTTATCAAAAAGGTAATTATAATATTTTTATTATTCTGTTCTTGTATGCATTATGATTTATATACTTAGATTGTTTTTTAAAATAAAGTATTGAATACATTACTTTTTTTACACTTGCTCCAATCTATCTACTTATTTTCTGGTCAACAATCTATCAATCCAACCATCTATCTCTTCAGTTATATGTATATTTCTGTAAATTTACTATCTTAACAATGGCTGTAATAATTTAATGATAAATAATCAATAGTTGACATAAAACAAAAATAATCAAGCATCTTATTTCAGGAATGTTTATATCCAAATATTAATTTTAGGTATTATCATTTTTGGATTATTTATTTGCATCAGCTTTTTTTTTAAATGTATTGATTAACATCTGTCATAAGTTTTATATAAGATAGATAATAGACATCAAACATTACTAATATATTTAAATCAATAAACTTTTTTTATTGTTCAATTTCTAATTATAGATATCATAATATCTAAATTTACTTTAAGTTTAAAAACATAAATTTGTAGATTACTCATAAATTTATATATGTAATTTATTAGAGACATTTATTTATGTGTAAGAAATTTAAGATTTACAATTTTTTTTGAATCATCACTAAATATAATCTCTACATGAGAATTATTGATACTAAATAAATCACTTTACAGATTTAAGTTGAACAATTAATCTTGTAATGAAAAATATCCATTGATTAAAATAAAATAAGTAGAGGGAATTTAAACACAGACTTTCAAGCTCAGTTCAGTCACCTGTTCTATCCTATACATCCAATGCACATGACCACATACACAGGAAAGGATACATTATTTCCAACATTCATATTTTGCACTGAAGGAAATGACAGAAAGAACCTTGAAAGTCTGTGTTTAAATCTTTTCTAATTATATCTAATTTAAATATATGTACTATACATGTATTTAAATAAAAGAGAATGAGAATATAATTATTATACCACCGGGAATAATCAATTAATATTGGTCATCCAATATGAAGCACATGATTGTTAATTTTAATTTTTCTTTTATTTGAAGTATGGCCATATTTATTTGAAAAGTAAAGACTACATGAAAATTAAATCAAATATAATATTTATTTATATTTCACTATCGGTATATAGCCTACAGCCATCAAAGGTCCAACTTTATTTGCTGAGAAAATAACAAATTTCTAGCCACCCTGAATGCTGCTGTGCAACTACTCAATATCAAAAAAAGCAATTCCATGACAATCTGTCCCTACCAAACTAACATAAAAACTGTAAATGAAAACATGAAAACTATTACACCCATTTGCACATATGCCACATATGTATGTCTATACAACATTCAGCTTTCAAAGAAATAATATCTGCTTGACCATTATTTTCCTGGAACTTAAAATAAACTTTTCACAAATTATTTTATAAGATATTACCAATACGTCAGTGGCAAATAAGTGAAATGATAGTATTTTTTAATTTATTTATCATCAATGTTTATTTGTTTTAAACTTTTAGCATGTTTGATATTGTAAGGTAGTTTACTTTTAATAATAAAAAGTAGTTGGCTTCTTAAAATTTAATTTGTTTTTCACATAAACCTTTATTAAAAGGAAAACAACTCCCGTGATTGCTAATTACAATTCATTTTACTTTTAAAAAGTTTTAATAGAAAAAAGAGTTTTAAAAGGAGATATTTTTTCTATGTTATATTTTATATTTCATGATTAGTATGCACCTGAAGATAATTTAAAATCATTACTACATGTATGCATAACTTTATAAATAGTTTGATGAGCTGTATAAATTTATTAGCAGGTTTAATGGTGAACTTTTAATGTATTTTTACAGTATAATATTTTTCTGTAAATAAATCTTTGTTTAGTGTTCCATTTGTTTCAGCATTTTGTTTACTGTTTTCTGCATTAATCAGTGTGTGTATCCACATAATACTTTTCATGATCCAAGAGGCAATTTTACTTGTTTATGAGATAATAATATAGAGGTATAGGCATTTATAATTAGTATGCTCATCAATAACCTCTCATATTCTAGGCTATTGCTTTAATGGTGCTCTCATGTGTTAGATATTAATTTGCCTACTGTCATCATCATTATCAACTATTATCAATTCACTGCAGTATCACTGCAGGATGAAGGTCTCTCCAAGTTTAATCCATCTTCTACGATCTTTAGCTTCTCTTCTCCACATCACCCCTGCACACTTTCTTATTTCATCCATCCATCTCACATATGGTCTTTTTCTGGGTCTTTTATAATCTCTTGGAATCCAGTTTAAAATTTCAATTGTCCATCTATTATCATCTCTTTTAGCAATATGTCCAGTCCAACTCCACTTCAATCTTTTAATTTTTTCAATGAGGTCAGTAACACCTGTTTGTTCTCTTACCCATACATTGCATTTTCGATCTCTTCTTGTTACTCCCAACATAATCTCTCCATACTTACTTGAGTGGTCTGAAATCTCTGTATTGCTCTTCTATTAAGTGTCCATGTCTGTACAATACAATATATACTAATACTTATAACAAATTTGTTATAATTTTTAAATGCACACTAGTACATTTACTGTGATGGTTAGCAATAGTGCATTGCATTTGTTTGAACTTGAATAATAAATATCTGCAACAGAAAATAATTATTGATCTTTTTATACAGTAACACATTATGGCTGAATTTTTTAATGTATAAATTTATCTATAAGTACAACACCAAATTCATTATCACATGTAAAGAAATAAATTTTGCTTAGACAAGCTACCAAACCATGAATAATGTTTTCAATGTATCAATATAATGGATATTGCTTTTGTAATGATTTTCTCATATTCTATTGAATTGTTTTAGATAGTTGTGAACATGTGATGTATAGATATATATAATAAAATCAAGTCATATATCATGCAACTTAACTTGATAACCTTGTAATTATAAAATCAAATAATGAACAGGCTAATAGCTTTAACACACTTTAGCAATAAATGCCACAAAATGAAGTGTTTAAAAATCTATCTAGAAATTATCCCTATCTCCAAACCAGTTTCATGCTATTTGTCATTTTCAGTTAGGTGCTAGGATATTTCAGACACTAGACCTAAAATATCAACTGAAGGCCTGCACTTCTCTGATACTTAGCTATTAAGTAGAAAATATGAAATTTTCATATACCTATATATCTGCAAAACCAGAAATATAACTTATATATCTATAAAAAACCTGAAAACTCTTCAGACACATCATATAATAATAGCATTGCTCACTTAAGACTTAAAAATAAAAAATTGTAATAGCAATTAAAATCAGGTTATATATCACATGAATCAATTTGATAAATTTGTAATTATCAAATAAAGTAATGAGCATTCTAATTGCTTTTATGAGCTTTATCAGTAAATATCACAAGAGAAAGCATTTAAAAATCTTTCTAGAAATTATTCCCATTCCCAAACTGGTTTCAGGCTACTGAATGTCCTGAGTAAGGCATTAGAATATTTTTTACACTTGATCTAGAATACCAAGTCAAAGCCAGCATTTATATAACAACTATTAAGAATTTCTTAAACTGGTACTTATTAATTTGGTATTTTAGATCTAGTATCTGAAATATCCTAGCATTTCATTAAGGAGAGCCAGTAGTTTTAAAACAGTTTGAGGATGGGGATAATTTGTAAATAATCATTTTTAAATGTTTTTATGGCAGTTATCAATAAAGATTGTTAGAAGTATTAGCATGTTCATTATTTAATATGATAATTACAGGCTTATCAAATTAAAATATGTGATATATGATTTTATTTTATTTATTATTAAAGTAATATTTATTAAGGCTATATTATAATTTCACTTTTAGATTTTAAATGATGCTATATTGCTAAGGTTATTAATATATGATGTGTTGAAGAATTTTCAGACCAGTTAGCTATTTAAGTTAGATAGCTGGATTTAAAGCCATATAAATGTCGAAAAATTTCAGATGTTTTACATAATAGTTAAGCATCAGATAACTGATGGCCTTGATTTGGTATTTTAGATCTAATATCTGAAATATCCTTGTGCCTCACTGAGGAGAGCCAATAGTTCAAATCTGTTTGGATTAAGTATAATTTCTAGAGGTTTCTAAATACTTTCTCTTGTGGTATTTATTAATAAAGCTTGTTAGAGCTATTAGCATGCGCATTATATATATATATATATATATATATATAATGTGCATGCTAATGCAGCCATATATATATATATATATATATATATATATGGCTGCAGAAAGGAGTTTGTTATTAACTGAAAGGAGACCCTTTGATTCCTCTTGGAGGACTTAAAGGAACTGAGCAGGGCAAATTCCTAATGTCCACTCCATACATTCTTGTTGTTGCAGCTGTTATTACTATGTGATTATTTATATAGTATATGAACATGAATGGGCTGCTCACCAACACGCATTAGTGAGCATGGTGAGTTTATTGGCTTTTTACCTCCGAGTTTAAGAATATTTTTTCAATATATACAATCATGACAGACAAAAATAAATCATGACCCTTATTTCCAGGAGGCTGTAAAGTCACCAACCAAGGCAGCGGTTGGTGGCTGAAGGTGGAGGGTGCTAAGAATCCTCTGATTGCAGACTCAGGCTGCCATTTGATGATGACTTCTTATTTAGGTACTTACAACTGCAGAGCACTTTCAAGTGAAGGAAGATTGCAAGCGTTAGAAGAAGAACTTTCTTATATTAAATGGGACATTATTGGACTTTGTGAAGTTAGAAGAAAAGGTGAAGAAACAATTGATTTAAAAAGTCGACATGTACTCTACTATAAAGGCACACATATTGGAAATATAAGTGGAGTAGGATTCATTATAAATAAAAAATGGAAGAATAACATTGTGTAGATTGATGGTATATCAGACAGAGTAGCAAGATTAGTTTTACACCTTAATATCAGATACCAAATGCAGATAATTCAGGTTTATGCCCAACAAGTTTTCATAGTGATGAAGAAAGAAGATTTTTATATGGATGTACAAAAGGCTTTTGATCAGAGTAAACAACATTTTAAAATTGTTATGAGAGATTTTAATGCTAGAATTGGTAAACAAATGAAAGCCAAAAATGCTGTAGGTAATTTTGGTTATTGTAATAGAAATGAGAGAAGACATAGACTTGTGGAGTTTACAGAAAAAGAAAAACTTTATATTATGAATTCTTTTTTTGAGAAAAAGGTTAAAAGGAAATGGACATGGAAGCAGCCAAATGAAAGTACAGCAGAATTGGATTATATTTTGACTAATAGAAAATACTTATTTCAAGATTGTAATGTTCTTAATAAATTTAACACAGGAAGTGATCATCGATTAGTAAGATGTAAGATACATGTTAATGCAAAACTAGAGAGACAAAAATTATTAAGAAAAACAATATTTACAATTGATATTCCTAATCTTCAGAAACATTCTAATGAATTTAAATTAGAACTTACAAATCGGTTTCAAATATTAGTAGATTTTGAACAAGATTCAGATTTGAATGAAATTAATAGGAAAATAACTGATACACTTTTAAAAATTGCCACAAAGATAGATGGTAGAAAAAAGAAGCAATTGACCAATAAAATTTCTACTGAGACTAGAAAATTTATGAAGAAAAGAAGGAATATGAAGATGTACCAAAATGATACATTAAAAAGGATTGAATATCTCGAATTTTGTAAAATGGTGCGGAAAAAAGTTGAAAATGATATAAGAAAGTATAATTGTGAACTAGCAAAGAAAGCTGTAGAAGAGAATAAAAGTCTAAAGAGTGTAAAACAACATTTTGGTATTGGTAGGAAATTTATATCTGCAATAAGAAAAAAAGATGGCATTACTACTAAAAAGAGAGTTGACATCATGAAATGTGAAGAAGACTTCTATCAATTATTATATAGTAATAAAAAACAAGTACCTCCTATACCTATTATATCTTCTGAATTGCCCAGAAGTTTGAATGAGGAGGTGAGACATGCGATTAAATTTATGAAGAAAGGAAAGGCTCCAGATAATGATGGAATTATAATTGATATATTAAAAGAAGCAGGTGAAGAAATATAATTTTTTTTAGCAAAATTATAGTCCAAATGTCTAAATGATAAAGATGTACCAGATGATTGGAAGAATGCAGTATTAATATTAATATTTAAAAAAAAGTGATAAAGAAAATATTAGAAATTACAGACCTATCACTCTTTTATCAGTTTTATACAAAATTTTTACTAAGATAATTACAACTCATCTACAGAGAACACTGCACTTCCATCAACCAAGAGAACAAGCTGGATTTAAAAATGGTTTTAGTACAGAAGATTATATCCAGGTATTGAGAGATGTTATAAAAAGGACAAATGAATATGAGTTGCCATTATGCTTAGGATTTGTAGATTATGAAAAGGCATTTGATTCTATAAATATTTCTTCAGTGATTAAAGCATTGGATCATCAAGGTATAGATCCAGAATATTGTCATATTTTAAAGAATATTTATAAAAATGCAACAGCAACAACTAGATTACATAATGATAGTAGGAAAGCCAACATTGAGAAGGGTGTAAGACAGGGTGACTCCATATCTCCAAAACTTTTTACAGCAGTGCTGCAAGAAGTATTTTGTGGATTAAAATGGGAAACTAAAGGAGTGAAAGTAAATGGAGATTATTTAAGTCATTTAGATTTTGCAGATGATGTAGTCATTTTTGCCAATAACACTTTAGAGTTACATGAAATGTTGCAGGAGTTATCAGATGAAAGTAGGGAAGTAGGACTAAAGATAAATGTTAAAAAGACTAAAGTAATGTTTAATAGATTTTCTCAAAACATGAAAATAAGGATTGATTATGATGAATTAGAAGAAGTTGACAGTTAAAAATATCTTGGTCAGATTATTAATACAGATGAAAACATAATGGATGAAATCAATCATAGAATTAAACTTGGTTGGAGTGCTTTTGTTAGAAATAACTTGATAGTAAAAGAAAATATGCCTATGTGTTTGAAAAGGAAGGTTTTTAATAAACGTGTTTTGCCAGTTCTTACTTATTAATCTGAGACTTGGACACTTAATAGAAGAGCAATACAGATACTTCAAACCACTCAAAAAAGTATGGAGAGATGCATGTTGGGAGATGCAAGAGATCGAAAATGCAATGCATGGGTAAGAGGCCAAACAGGTGTTACTGGTCTCCTTGAAAAAATTAAAAGACTGAAGTGGAGTTGGGCTGGACATATTGCTAGAAGAGATGATAATAGATGGACAATTGAAATTTTAAACTGGATTCTAAGAGATTGTAAAAGACCCAGAAGGAGACCACATGTGAGATGGATGGATGAAATAAGAAAGTGTACAGGGGTGATGTGGAGAAGAGAAGCTAAAGATCGGAAAAGATGAAGTGAACTTGGAGAGATCTTCATCCTACAGTGGATTGATAATGGTTGATGATATATATATATATATATATATATATATATATATATTTATATCACTAATGCCATATCCTCTGTACATATTGAGGCCACCATGTTGATGACTATAGGGGGGTTAAATATTGTGTTCTTTCCATAGACAGTATGATCCTAAGCAGATGTCACAAGTCTCTACATTTAGCCACACCTGGATTTTGGCTAGGTACTATTTACTGGACTTATCATTTTCCCAACTAAATTTTCTCAACTATCATATTTGAATCTAGATAATACAGTTATTTATCTAGATTCATTTTAACATGATTAAACAGTTCTAAATAAGGTGTAATTGATTATAAAAAAAATGTGGGACTCATATTTATATGAACAGATCACATCCCTTTAACATTAAACAAATCCAAAATTATTTACTCAATGGCATTTGAATACCTAGACACTCCTCCTTATTAAAGATCCAGATGCTCTCATGACTGACAAAAATATACAAATGAATATAATAATACAACTATATCTATCAGATTTCAATTAGAATACTTTAATACATTAATCTTTCGTTTGATGGTTTATAAATTTTTATTTTTATTATTTCAGATAATTATGATTGGCTAATTCTGTAATAGAATCTCAGGATAATCATTTATTTTTATTCATTTTTGATACTACCTATAGAATATCATGAGGGATTTTACTGATCTCTATGGGTAGTGCACTAATCAGTAAAAGACTTGTAACTTAAATTTATAATCAAACTTATACTATTATTTATATTTATGCTCTTTAATATTTAGTATTAAAATAATATTGTTAACCAAACTGTAATTACTATTGATATTTTCACTAGGTAATTCATTTAATATATTATAAATAAGCATACTTTATTAATTTTCAATATTATAAATGATATTTGTGATCAAGACAGCTGACAGTAAGTAAAATCTCTTTTTAGAAATGTGTGCTTAAATGACTGTTCTGTGGTTGTAAAATCGATTACTTTTTTACTTCAATCTCATATTGTATTTTCCCGGTTCATGTAATGTAGTGAAGATGATCCTCACAAAAGAAATGCAACACTCGATACTGAAATTAATTTAAAAAAACAACTTTAATCACTACCTTTATCAAAGTATTATTAAACATATTGATTAATAAGAAATTTAAACAACCGGAGTAATAAGGTTAAATACTCACATAATATAATATCATTATAAACAATTAATCTTAATTTATATTTCTGATATTTATAAAAAAACTAAACAAAATACATTCTTTCAGATGATCAGGTGCTGTTCTGATATTTCCCATTTGAATACATATAATTTTTTTATATCACCCGGATCAAATATTTGCCATAGATACTGATTTCTTATCTCTTTCCTTTTGTTTTTATCATCAATCCCTTATGATTTCAGTTTCAAATCATCAAGATAAATCAAAAATCATTAACCTATATATTTTTGTTCTCTACAAAACTTTTATTACAACATGGTGACATTGACCATTGCTTAGCCCATAGGCACCATGATATTTATCTCTTGATTTATCTGTTTTCTTCCTGCAATATTATTATTTACTACTATAATTATAAATCAGTTCAATTTCCAAAATTACAAACCAAGGGAAATTTTATGGATATAGTATTAAATTTGAATCCCCATTTTTTCTTAGAATAATTTTCATTTTCAATGTGAAAAGACCGCCCTTTGATATATCATAAATCACATCGTGATCTTTGCTCTAACTACTCACTTAATTATCACTTTTCCATTACTGACTTATGTTTATTAATATATTTCCTCAATTTATCTGATTATGCAAATTACCACTTAAAAACACTTATATTACATCTCACTATATTAAATTGTGGTTTGCAATAAAAAATAGAGATCAATTTTCATAATATCGTTTGTTTTTTTAAAAATTTTGGTATAGTATTTGAACACACACTCATACCCTCTTCATTACATATAGACCATTAACTACTTTATTATATTTTCGTTACCGATGTATGGCATTAATTATTTATGCATTTAAATCTATAAAACTATTTAATAAACATGAAATTGGAAAATACTTACTAATATAGATAATTGAATTAAGTCACTTATTAACTCCATTATCTATTAATCTAATTCCACTCTTATTGTAAGAACAACTATATTTCGCACATAAAATTAACACACACACACATATATATATATATATTCTTTAAAATGAAATATATTTCATTGTGATATATATATATATATTACAAGGGATTGTTTTTTTCCTTTGTTTTTCTAAGATATAAGTTCTCACAAAATAAAAAAAACAATTTTTACATTTTACCATCATATTAATCGTTTTACAATGTAGGATGGATATTCCCCAAATATGACTATAACTATAAAATTTGTCGGAGATGGGATTACTTTCCAGGTATCAGCTGATCATTTTTTTTTCTGATAATCGAAGAGTATCATCAACTTGAATTCTCCCCACCATTTAAAAGCTTCCTGCATAAGTAGTAATATAGTACATTTGACTGCTTCTCGTTCAATTCCGATCACTACTATCATCATCAAGGAAAGCATTTATCACTTTTTTTAAGTAGATCATAATATCTTCTCTCTATATTTTTTCCTTCTCAGGTCATTATCTATTTGATATGTAGATTTATTTTTGTTAAATATTTTCCAGGGTATTTTCTTTATAATAATTACTTTATATATTTATTTCATTCTTAAATGAGAGATATGTCATCTATGTTGAGAGATGGCTATTTTTTTATACCCATGAAAACACAATCTTCATTGGACAAATTTTATATATATATCATGCAGTGTAATTTTCTTTTAAACTCGGTGATATTAAAATTGTTAATTTTTACTCATTTCTTTACATAAGGTTTTATCCAATCTTGTTCTACCATTTATTGCTTCTTCATTTTTTTATACACATATATGAAGTTTCTATGTTTAGTTCTTTGTACAAGACTATGCTTATGGATTAACAAAACTAGGAAAATGCTAAGTGTAAATAAATTGTTATATGGAATAGTTTCACCTGCAATGTATTAGTGTATTATTAATTATTTTCGTTCTAGGTATTTATAGAAAAAAACATACTTTGCTTTATTCAAAGTAATTTTAACTTTCTTTGCCTTGATTGATAATTTAAGCATATACATTTATTTGGATTACTCCGGAATCCAGGGATACTTTAGTTTATCTGTCAACTTAAGTATAGATTCTGTCTTTTTAATTTTTCCATCCAGCGAATACATTTCAGGAGTAAATGTATAAATTCTTTAGTCCTGCATTTTAATTATACTTTTTTGTATAATGATTTCAAGAGATTCTTGAGACTTACCAATTTGTTCATTCTGCTCATAGAGATTGATTAAATTAGCTATTTATTTTTGATTAAAACATCCTTCATAATTAACATTTATTATTTCTCCATGGTTAAAAATGACAATATTTAAATAAATTGTTAATCAAACTTTTTTAAAGTAAAAATCAAAAACCAGACTACTTATTCCCCTTCTGTCATGACTTCAATTCAATTCTCCTTCTTATTTTAATGAAAGTTCGTCTATCTATTTTTATTTTATATTTTTGATAATTTTATTATCCTCTTTCTCTTTTCTGTTTTCAAACATTTATTTTAGCTATGAATGTTTCCTTGTTTTTTTTTTCAAAAAAATGAACTTTTAGTTTTTTGAAACATTTTAAAATAAAGATATTTTTTTTCTTAGAAATTGAATTGAATAGAGTTTATTTTTTTTGATTTAGATTTGTATTTTTGTAAAATGAATATTATATATTTATTCTTAAACAATATTTAAAATTTAGCTAGAAACCACAATAATCAACTTTATTTATAAAATAAAATGTGCACAGATAAACAATTATTTATCCATATATCGGCATGTTGGTTCACAAGACAAAATTTGAATGTCACTATATTTTTAATTAATATCAATTGTTTACTTATCTGTAGCTCTATCAAGACTTTATAGATAATTTGTATAAATCTTTAGTTAATTACTTTACCTATCAGATCCTTTATAAATTTTAAACCAACTAAACTCACGTTCATTACAAAATGAATTTATAAATAAACTTATACAATATTTGGTTTTATTTGGCAAAGCAGAGATTTTCCCTCCAAACTCATGTACCATACTGTTTTTTCATAATAACCTAATGATGTCTTGTTGAGTATTGTCAAAATTCTCAGTTTAAATATAAAATGACCAGTCTTATCTTTTCAAAACTGTCTATCTTGTGTTTTAGTTCACAGTTGTGTCAAAACTCAACAAGATATCAATGAGATATTAGAAAAAAAGCATTACATCACGTGGTAGGATGAAAAATTCTTATTCCTAAATTAATTATAGCAAGAAAATCTTTAATTAATCAAGTATTTATTCATTCCAGTATTCTGTAATGATATCAAAGGAGTGTTTTAAGAAAATGAATTAAAAATAAAATCTAATGTAGATAGATGATTAGTGTGCTTACATTTTTTCTGGATTTGTAAGCAAAGACTTATTATTTTTTCTTTACTGCTTGTTGCAGGCAACAGCTTCAATTATGTGATTATTTAAAATGATTATATGTTATAAGATATAACAAATATGTGTGTAATAGAGAAACTTTATAAAAATGTAATTAAATTGATCAATATTATTACAAGTATTTTATTTCAGACTAAAACATATATGTGAGTTTTATATATAATTTTAGTTTTACCTTTGATTGGAACAAATACGGGAACAGTTCTCCCTAAAGGTAATTATGATATTCAAATTAAAAATGCTTGATTTTTACTGTTATTATACATATGAATAATATATGTAAATTTTACACTAATAATTAGTTAAATAAACATCTTTTCAAACTTATTTTTAATGTATGTGTTTGTTTCTATTTCGGTGAGTTAATATTATTGTAGTACTATTTAAAAGTTTATATTTTTCCATTTTGTTTTGATAATATCAAAAATGTTGATTTCTTTTTTTTGAAATTTATAGAGTAAAAATGAAAAAAAAAAGTTTTTCTTAAATTTATCCAAACTCCAACCAGAAATATACCATTAGTTCTACAAAATGGCATCAGACCAACAATGCTAGATTTGAAGGTCCTCTTTTGATGCCTCAAATACTGAGACAATTTATAGTGTTTTAATGAAATTAAAAGGCATTTTGTAAAAGGTAAATTTTAAGACCTCATTGTAAATCAAAGAATATTTTTTCCTAGTGATTTTATAAGAAAAACTTGAAAATATGGCTTTAATCATTTAACATGTTTGTTTGAAATTTATGAAATGAGCCAGACGAGTCCTGCATGGACAAAAGACATCTTTGAACAAACTAAATTTAAGTGCCCCTAGTCTCATAAACAAGAGTTGACCTGGGTGCAATATGATGGCAGAAGACCTTACATCTATCAAGGCCCTGAGCTTCTATGACTATATCTTTTGGGAAAATCAAATATAGCATTAACTTTAAACTTACTGACTTAATAATTGCTGTAATAAATTGTTGTAGTTGGTAGGTACTTTATGTAAGAGAATGCTGAAATAAATAATTTCACATCTGTTGACACCTAAATGTTTAATCTGGAGTAAGTGTATATTTGAACATAAAATTCACATAGCATATTTTTAGATTGCTGAGTAATTTAATAAATAAATGAGTTCTGAAATATATACTAACAAACTTTAGATTACTACTCAAGACTAAATATATTGAAATACTTTGTGTATATAAACATTGATATTATCATCATCTTCATCAACCATTATCTATCTGCTGCATAATGAAGGTCTCTCCAAGTTTAATCCAACTTCTCTGATATTTAGCTTCGTTTCTCTACATCACCCTTGCACTCTTTCTTATTTCATCCATCAATCTCACATGTGGTCTCTTTATGGGTCTTTTACAATCTTTTGGAATTTAGTTTAAGATTTTAATAGTCCATCTATTATCATCTCTTCTAGCAATACCTCCAGCCCAATTCCACTTCAATCTTATAATTTTTTCAATGAGGTCAGTAACAACTGTTTGTTCTCTTACCTGTATATTGCATTTCAACTTCTTGTTACTCCCAACATGCATCTCTCCATACTTCTTTGAGGGGTCTTAAGTCTCTGTATTGATCTTCTATTAATTGTCCAAGTCTCAAATCCATAAGTAAGAGCTGGTAAAACACAATTATTAAAAACCTTCCTTTTCAAACACATAGGCATATTTGCTTTTAGTATCAAGTAATTTCTACCAAAAGTACTCCAACCAAGTTTAATTCTATGATTAATTTTATTCATTATGTTTTCATCTGTATTAATAATCTGACCAAGGTATTTGTAACTGTTAACTTATTCTAACTCATCATAATAAATCTTTATTTTCATATTTGAAAAAATCCATTAAACATTACTTTAGTCTTTTAAACATTTATCTTTAGTCCTACTTTCCTACTATCATCTGATAACTCCTACAACATTTCCTACAGCTCTAAAGCATTATTTGCAAAAACAACTACATCATCTGCAAAATCTAAAGGACTTAAATAATCTTCATTTATTTTCACTTCTTTAGCTTCCCATTTTAATCCACAAAATACTTCTTGCAGCACATCTGTAAAACGTTTGGAGATATGGAGTCACTTTGTATTACACCTTTCTCAATGTTAACTTTCCTAGTATCATTATGTAATGTAATTATTGCTGTTGCATTTTTATAAATAATCTTTAAAATATGACAATATCCTGGATCTATATCTTGATAATTCAATGCTTTAATATCTGAAGAAATGTTTATAGAATAAATGCCTTTTCGTAATCTACAAATCCAAAGCATAATGGCAACTCATATTAATTTGTCCTTTCTATAACTTCTCTCAATACCTGAATATGATATACTGTACTAAAATCACTCTTAAATCCAGCTTGTTCTTTTGATTAGTGTTGATATCCAATGTTCTTTGTAGACAATTTTGTAATTATCTTTGTAAAAATGTTGTATAAAACTGATAAAAGGCTGATAGGTCTGTAATTTTTAATATTTTCTTTATCACCTTTTTTAAATATTAATAGTGCACTATTGCAGTCGACTACTACATCCTTTTCATTTAGTCATTTGGTACATAACTTTGCTAAATAATTTCTATTTTGTTACCTGATTCTTTTAATATATCAATTATAATTCCATTATTACCTGGAACCTTTTCTTTCTTTATACATTTAAATGCATGTCTCACTTCTTCATTTAAAATTCTGGGAAATTTGGAAGATGTAATATATAAAGGAGGTACTTCTTCTTTATTACTATATAATTCATGACAAATGTCTTCTATTCTTTTTATGATATGATCTCTGTTTTTAGTAATAATTCCATCTTTCATTCTTATTGCAGATATAAATTTCCTACCAATACCAAAATGTTGTTTCACACTCTTGAGACTTTTCTTTTCTTTTACAGATTTCCTTGCTAGTTCACAAATATACTTTCTTGTATCATATTCAACTCTTTTCCACACTATTTTACAAAATTCGAGATAGTCAATCCTTTTTAATGCATCATTTTTGTATACCTTCATATTCCTTTTTTCCTTCATACTTTCTCTAGTCTCAGTAGAAATTTTATTGGTCAATTGCTGGTTTTTTCTACCAGATGTCTTTGTTGCAGTTTTTAAAAGTAATATCAGTTATTTTCATATTAATTTCATTGAAATCTGAATCACGTTCAAAATCTACCAATACTTGAAACGGATTTGCAAGTTCTAATTTAAATTCATTAAGATGTTTCTGAAGATTAGGAACATCAACTGTAAAAACTATTTTTCTTAATAATTTTTGTCTCTCTAGTTTTGCACTAACAGGTAACTTACATCTTACTAATTAATAATCACTTCATGTGCTAAATTTATTAAGAACATTACAATCTTGAAATAAGTAATTTCTGTTAGTCAAAATATAATCCAATTCTGCTGTACCTTCATTTGGTTGCTTCCATGTCCATTTCCTTTAAAATTTTTCTCAAATAAAAAATCATAATATAAAGTTTTTTGTTTGTGCAAACTCCACAAATCAATGTTCTCTCTCATTTTTATTACCATAACCAAAATTACCTAGAGCACTTTCATCTTTCTTTTGATTATCAATTCTAGCATTAAAGTCTCCCATAAAAAAATTAAAATGTTGTTTCCTATGATCAAAAGCCTCTTGTACATTCATATAAAAAATTTCTTTAACTTCATCACTAAGAAAACTTGTTGGGGCATAAACCTGAATTATCTGCATTTGGTATCTGTTATTAAGTTGTATAACTAATCTTGCCACTTGTCCTATACACCATCAATCTCCACAATGTTGTTCTTCCACTTTTATTTATAATGAATCCTATTCCACTTGTATTTCTATTATTTGTACCTTTATAGTAGAGTATATGTCTACTTTTTACATCAATTGTCTTTTCATATTTTTTTTATAACTTCACATAATTTAATAAGGTCCCATTTAATATAAGAAAGTTCTTCTAATTCTTGCAATCTTTTTTCACTTGAATGTCATCTGCAGTTATAAGTACCTAAATAAAAAGTCATCATCAAATGGCAGTCTGGGTCTGCAATCAGGAGATTTCTAACACCTTCTTTCTTTGACCACCAACTGCTGCCTTGGTTGATGACTTTACGGCCTTCTGAGAATAAGGGTCATGATTTATTTTTGTCTGTCATAATTGTATATATTGGGAAAATATTTCCCATTTACACAAACATTCACTCTGCCTTATCCAGCAACTGAGAAGAAAGACCATGAAGTTCTTGATTTTAAACTACAAGATAAAAAGCCAATAAACTCACCACACCGATCAATGGGTGTTGGTGAACAGCTTAGCCATATTCACATACTATATGAAAAATCACTTAGTAATAACAGCTGCAATGAAAAGGATGTATAGTGTGGACATTAGAAATTTGCCCTGCTTGGTTCCTTTAAGGTCTTCAAGAGAAATCAAATGGTCTCTTTTCAGTTAATAGCAAACTCCTTTCTGCAGCCTAGATAATATAATGGGAACTTTATATTATAATCAATAAAGATTGAAGGACTGTTCAATAGTAAATCACTAATTGTAATTTCTCATCTAATTTCAGTTATGGTATCTAGAATTTATCTATAAAATTTGTATAATTTGAGTTTGAATTAACGTAAAGCTATTTATATTAGACACTTATACTCTCTTGTGAATAGGAAATTAGAACAGATATGTATTTGCAAGCGCGAATGTCAAGATTGACAACTTCTTTTAATTGTCAGAAAAATTAATCAGTTCTGCATAAGCGATAATTATTTTTAATTAAATATTTTTATGGACATGAGATGCTCAATTAATATTAAATTGGAAATTGTCTGCTTATAGCACTAGATTAAATATACATTCATAATGTCATGAAATTACAGATTACCTTATGATCTACTAATAATTATCTAACTTGGTAATTATCTTTTAAACTAAAAAGTAGCTATTTTTTCGATTAAGTAGTAATTTACATCAGCTTTAACTGAATTTCAATTTTTTTTTAAAACTTAATGTTACATATATTTCCATAAGCTGTGTATGGCTGTATTTACAACTTGCCTATTAATTACATCATCCTTATATTTATCAATCAAAATTTCCTCTTTAATTTTCCTTTTTTTATGATTCCTTTCTTCCATAAATATTTTTATTTCATCACTATTAAATGTAAACATATAATTACAACTTTTTCATGGTCAAAGAATACTGATGCTGTATTAAGTTGACTATTTACATTATTTTTAATTTGATTATATAATAATTGATACTCCTTCAATCTTTTTTCCACAGAACATCGTGATTCACCGATACATAATTTTTGACATCCTCATGAAATCTGATAAATTATATTACTTCTTTGCAATTTAGGAATTATTTAACATTTGGAGGAACCCAAAATGAAATATTATACTTTTCTTTAAATACATTCTTAATTAATTTAGATTACATTTTATTTATAAATGGCACAGATATCCATTTTTTATTATCTAAGGTATCATTGCAAATCATGTTCTTATTATTAAATGAATTTCCTGTATGCCAGATTTGGTTTTTATCATAAGCAACCTTTAAAAGTTCATTAGCAAAGAGTTCATTATTTAAAATGTTATTACTCTTATTTTACATATCAGATCATTGCGATGCAAAAACGTTTCCAGACTTGCCATTTTATGCATCATTGGAACACATGATTTAAAATGAATATATCATCTTTTTACAATACGTTTAAAAATTAATTTATAGTTTAAATCAGTAGGATCTCTAAATATTTGTAAATCTAAAAATTTTATTTTTTCATTTTGTTCATTCTCAATAGTCCATTTTAAATTATTTAAAGTATTCAGATTATATAAAAACATCGATAATATCTTTAGGATTGCAAACAAAAACATCATCAACATATCTAGTATAAATTTTAATATTTTCAAAATTATAATAATTAAATATATTATCTTCATATTTTAACAACGCAAAATTACAAATTTGTGCAAACATAGGTAATCCCATTGGGCATCCTTTATTCATTTTATAAAACTTATTATTATATTTTGCAATAATATTATCACTTATAAATTTTAGTGATCCAATAATAAAATTTATCAAATGTTTATTTACAGACATATTAATTATTTCAATTTCAATTAAACTTATAGATTCAAAACGATCAATTGATCCATATAATTCATTACATCCAATAAAGTTAACAAATCATTATCAGTTATTTTTATACTTTTAATTCTATCAACAAATTCATAAGAAGATGCAATTGTATATCTTCCAAAACTCAACATAAAATGGAAAAATATGATTTTTAGATTTACAAATATTTAGAGGTGCTACTGACTTAAATTGTAAATTAATTTTTAAACCTATTGGAGAAAGAGGATATATTCATTTTAAATTACGTGCTCCAATGATACATAAAATGGCAAGTCTGAAAACGTTTTTGCATCGCAATGATAAGTTATGTAAATATAAGAGTGATACAATTTTAAATATTGAACTCTTTGCTAATGAACTTTTAAAGGTTGGTTTTAATAAAAACCAAATCTTGCGTACAGTAAATTTATTTAATAATAAGAAGAGGATTTGCAATGCTACCTTAGATAATATAAATTGATATCTATACCATTTATAAATAACATGCAATCTAAATTAATTAAGAATGTATTTAAAGAAAAGTATAATATTTTACTCTGTCTTCCTCCGAATGTTAATCGATTGATTACTAATTCTAAGATTATAATTCCTAAATTGCAAAGAAGTAATATAATTTATCAGACTTCACGTGGATGTCAAAAATTATATATCCGTGAATCGAATAGTTCTGTGGAAAAAAGATTGAAGGAGTATCAATTATTATATAATCGAATTAAAAATGATAGATATAGTTAATTTAATACAGCTTCAGTATTCTTTAACCATGAAAAAAACTCGTAATTATAGGTCGACATTTAATAGTGATAAAATAAAAATATTAATGGAAGAAAGAAATAAAAAAATGAAAATTAAAGAGGCAATTTTTTATTGATAAATATAAGGATGATGTTATTAAAAGGCAAGTTGCAAATGTGGCCATACACTGCTTATGGAAATATACCTAACAATAAGTTTTTTAAAAAAAAAATTGAAATTCAGTTAAAGCGGATGAGGATTACTATACAAAATAATTTAAACTATAATATTGCATTTACCATTAATTATTTATGGTATATATATAACTTCACTGTATTCTCTCCATTTATTAAGTTACTCTCAGGGAGAGCTATTTTTTAAACTAAATGTTTCTTTGAATTTAAAATATATAAAAAAGATAATATAATGATAATTGTTTGTGTTTCAATTCTGAATAACAGTTCTATAGTAACATATTCATGTAATATATAATTAAAATTATTTTTTTTCATCTGAACATATATAATCGAGTAATTGAATGCAGGTATATAATATTCCTTTAAACTAAATGATATTAGCATTTAACTTATCAATCAAGATATTTAAATAATATTTTGTTTAAATCGCATGTTGTTATTAAATCAGTAATGACTGGAAGGTTGCTATTCTTCCACATGCGCCTTACTATTACTTTCAGACAGCCAATAGCTGTTAAAACAGCGGTCTGAGAAGCGATCAGGCCTAGACACATGACAGAGATTTTTTGACAAGAAAAGAATGATACCAATCTTCTTTTTTTTTACTTAACTTTTATATATATATAAGCCAGTCTTAAGCATCTTGGCTTGAAAGCGTGAATATATAAACATATACATTTATTACTCACTGAGTTATTAATTTATGATATTACAGCGCGAAATCTTAGATTTACTACACCGCAATTTTCTAGATGTTAATATAAGTTATCAGCAACGTATGTAAATAATATTTTGTTTAAATCGCATGTTGTTATTAAAACAGTAATGACTGGAAAGTTGCCATTCTTCCACATGCGCCTTACTATTACTTTCAGACAGCCAATGGCTATTAAAACAGCGGTCTGAGAAGCGATCAGGCCTAGACACATTAATAACTCAGTGAGTAATAAATGTATATGTTTATATATTCATGCTTTCAAGCCAAGATGCTTAAGACTGACTTATATATATAAAAGTTAAGTAAAAGAGAAGATTGGTATCATTCTTTTCTTGTCAAAAAATCTCTGTCATGTGTCTAGGCCTGGTCGCTGTCTGAAAGTAAAAGTAAGGCGCATGTGGAAGAATAGCAACTTTCCAGTCATTATCAATCAAGATATTGTAAAAGTATGAAATCAGTTGAGGTGCTCATTTTGAAATGAGAATGTAAAGATAAAATTGACATTGAATCATTAACAGAATGTAATTATTTCTCCATGAGACTTTATTAAGGATTGATTACGTTATGGTAAGGAATTTGAGAATTGGAGAAGTTACAATAAAATGTGAAATTCTGATGACAATTAATTTCTCACTTATATGCATTTATGAGGTTGGCTTTTATACTCATATAAAGTTTTGGTATTAAGATAGAAGTGGTAAAACATCAAATTTAAGTAGAATCAGATAACTATTCCCATTAATAATTAGTTGATATAGATATTCAACAATTGATTTTAATTGGTGATTGTATAAATAAATTATAATTGTTTTAAGTTAGTTGAATGAAATTTAACATTTGTATGTGATTCCCTATGTGGCTATAAATATGCATGTGTATCAATAATCTATCTTTTTATATTATAAATGGTGCTTTACTAAATTGATTGCCCACTGCAGTGAAAGTGCATTTAATTTCACTGAATATTGTATAATAATATAAAACTTCAAATTAAAATAATTATTGATGTATTTAATGGGATAACATATATGTATAATTTATTATATGAATATGGTAGCCCAGTGATGAAAACAACAAACTCATTAGGACATGGGTTATCAGCTTTCATGATATTCATGCTCTTATAACGAATTTCTAATATTTTGTTGAGTAGTTTGGGCATGATAACTGTTACATGTATTATATACTAATATATTGTTAATGGTCAAAATTATCAATAATTAAAATAAAATTCTGGTTCGACTCTCTCTAGATTTGTATATAAAGGATTTTATTTTGATTTATTGAGTACAATTTATTTATAGACTACATTATAAATTGTAAGATTATCTGAAAGTTGTTATAAAGGTATTACCACTTAACAGTTATTTGTATATTACAGAAATTGTGGAAATCTGTAATTAAATTTATCATTATAATTATAAGCAATTTATTTCGCTCTAAAATATGTTTGTGCCATTTTAATAGAATTTTACATATCTATTTGATAGGAAGAAGAAGCTCCAAGAGTCTCACCCCTCACGGTAGTTATGATATTCAACTTTATATATGCTTTTTTGTACTCTTAACTTATTCATGTATGTATTTTATTTTCTCTCCAATAATTAGTAACTTCTCTTGTACTAGCTGCGAACTATTTTCTTGCTTCTTTTTAAATGGTATTTGTGCCTTTTTTAAATATTAAAACGTGATGATTTTTTTTCCTTTTAATTTTAAAATGTAAAAATAAATATAGTATTTTGTATTTTGATAACACTAAGAGAAACATGTTTATACATATATATATAAAATAACTGCGTTGACAAAGCACTATAATAAATTAATATAATTTTAGATATTTTATATGGGTGAAACTTGAAACAAATATATTTTTTTAATTAAAACCAAATGGTCCATTAGATGAGAACACTTGTGAGATTGTTTATTTTATAGCATTTCCATAATAGAAGTTTCTGGCATTTGACATTAATCATTCATATATTTAAATTATAGCATTTCTCTCGAATTATTTTTAATTTCTCGTCTTGTATAATGTACCAAATGCTGTTAATAAACATTGCAGTACACGTTCTGAAATATCTAGAAAGTAATAAAATCTTAAAATGAAAATTACTAGCACTTTCCCTTATTGGATAAGACCAAAATTTTCATTTGTAAATATTGTTACAATAATGGAAACTTTGCTGTACAATACTCGATAATCAGACAATTATGTTGTAACCAATAAACCACAGATTATATATAATTAATCATTCAATTTTATTATCACAAACTGGTAATTAAATAGAGAATTTTAATAATTTTTTTATAAGATAAATACAATTTATATGAATGGTAATTCAGAGTCGATATCATTTATGTATCAAAATTTCTGAATTTTCCATGAATGTAATCTTTTCTGCATTTTACTTTGTTGTATTAATTTAAACAGCTTCATAGATTTGAGATAAAACATTATTATAATTGAAATACTCATGCTTTAAATAAGAATAAAATAACTGATGCATGAAGAAAACTTGGAAATCGCGAAGAGGTCTAGTCTTCTGACATTACTTATTGTATTTGTTAAGTTTACTAAAAGATAAAAGGTTATATTTATGTTAGCAGTAAAGATGATATGAAAAATAAGTCAGTCCAGATATTTATATATGAGTAAATAGATTGAAGTTACATATCTTCTTTGAACATTCACCAAATAATTTAAAATGTAAGGTACATAGAAATCAAGGACTGACTCACAGAAAAGTCGTTCATAATAATAATATTTATAATAATTATAACATGATAAAAATATAATTTCTTTCAAAGCAATTAAAATATCAGCAATGAGAAGTAGAAATCATATTATTCATTTTAAAATATCATGTAGATGATGTATTTTCACATTTTGATCATAATTCATAGATTCACTTATGAAAAATCCACAAAAACATAATACATTTTTATTATTATATAACACAAAGTAATATAAAGTGTTATTCAGTAATAAATCAATCTTTATCAAAATGCTGCAATCCTTTTAAAACAATTACATACATAAAAATGGATGAACAGATTTCAGCAGACACATACAAAGAAATCTTTTATTTTTCCTTGGAATTAAAAATATTTGAAGTACATTTATCAAGTGTAATATATTTTTATCATTCACTTATAGATTAAATCAAGCACTGAATTTCTTTCATAATATATTTTCTCTTTTGGAGACAGATGCAATATTTATTAGCAAATAATGTACATTAAAACATAATTATAATTATTTGTACTTTTAGATTAAGGGAAAAATATTTCCAGGCCAATATTCTATCATATGTACTTAATTCATTATTAAATACATAAAATTGACCTGTATGACCATTTAAAATATTTCATGATACGAAATAACTCATAAGAAATATATATTTATTTTGTATGCTGATAAACAGATAAGTATTCCACCCATTTTAAAACAATAGATAGTAATTTTTATAAAAGTGATTTTAGAATCTTAGACATGATAATAAGTTTCTTTCAATATAAAGTAAAACAATGCATGGTTATATTTCCCATGGGAGGATTGAAATGTTACTATAATATTATATAAGAGATTTCTGGCACTCAATTTAAATACTCTTCACAAAACGTTATGGTATTAATTGTATTGTTGTGCTTATGTTCTTCAGAAAATCTATTATATACAGTAACTATTTTGATTGCTATAGACATAATTTTAATTTTTCTTTGATTTTCAACAAAAGAAGAAATTTTTGTGTTGCAGAATAGTAATTGCAGAGACAGTCTCCTGTTGAATGGTAGAACTTCTAGGACAAAAGACTTTTAATTACATATTTGATTAAATTGGGTATAATTTTAAAATTTAATTTTAAGGTAGTGTAATTTACCATGTATTTTATTGTATTTATTTTATGAAATTTTGTCTGATATATTTTATGCATTATTTATAATCTATTATATCCAGAAGGTTGCAGAATATTTACTATTTTATGATACCATATTATTTTAAAGTGTTATTTGTACTCTGTTATGAGTGATTCATTTATTTATTTGAAAATACAAGTCTGTGTAAAATGAGTGAAGATGTATATTGTTATTGCTTATTTCAACCTATGTTTTTATTAGACTAGATCTGGCAAATAATTTTTATTTCTAGATTTACACATTAGTTAATTATTACAATATTTATTTAAGAGATGTGACATAAGTCTCTCTCTCTTGTTTTATTGATCATACTTATCTTTCCATTATATTAGCAAAGAGATCATAGATGGCTGTCTCTCTCTTATACATATTTATTGTACATCCTTATTTAGCCATTATATTATCAAAGATATCATAGTTGTATCTTTCTCTTGTGTATATTTAGTTTATTAATATATTTTTCCAAGAGATTGTCACATGTTTCTTTTTTGTGTATGTTTGTTTTGCTAGAACATATGTTATAATGAGATATAGCTATATTTATTTTATTATAGTATATTATGTGAATTATAGTTTACATATTTCAGATTTAAGCATAAATGATTTTTTAAGTGAGTTATTATTCTTCCAAATATATTTTGATGGTTCATGCTCAGAAACAAAGTCTTAGCATAAATTTTGCCCTCAAAATATAGGTACTCTTCTTGAATTCATGCTATCATTTAGGTTCATTACATTACTTATCTTTACATCTCAGATACATTATATCATGCGTATATTGTATGAAGGCATATGTGATATACTGCCATGATTTTATTTTTGGTAATTGATGTTTGTTCCGAAAAACATCATCTTTTCTTCTGTCGCCATCTTGAATAATCAGAGTTAGGTTATGGATGGTTTTAATGTCTGGGTCTGTTTTTGCTGTAATTTTTTAGTATTTCCGGGTGAAAAACTGATAAATATTTATCTGGAAATTAAAATTTATATTTTTGTGCCTCAATAAGTAATATACAATATTTAAAAAAAAAAGTAATATACATCACTTCTAATATGTATTTCTTCATTGGATTGGTAAGACATGCATAGTATTTAGATAGACTCATTGTTGGGACAACATAATAATATGACTGTTATGCAAATATATAAAACTTTTTGTGATAATACTAATATTAAGAAACGTTTTCATTCATCAGTGAAGAAAAGTTTTCATTCGTCAGATGAAGTTATTATTAGTCAATTATTATTTAATTTGTAAATTTTATTTTATTTTTATCTATAAATTTTAAAAAGTAATCTTTTTCCTTTGCAATGTGTAGCATAGTGGCTAAATAATTTAGTTTGCAATATTTTAGATTTTTAAAATTTTTGTTTACTTAATTGTCTTTATTGTCAAAATAAATGCTGTTTTTATTATAAGTATGTTTTATAGCATTTATATCATCATTAACACATATTATCCAGAAATCTTGACATTATAAAACCTACAATGATACAATCATATTTATATTAATTATTAAGTCAATAAACATCACATGATCACCATTTCTTATGATTGCTTACAACTGTTATTAAATTAGGAAAAAAACTCTTTATATGTACTGCTACTCAGTGCAAGTGAGGGTTATCAATGGATACCAAAAGGCTTTTGCATAAAATCCTTATCTAGTACTTACTCATCCAATATCTCCCATATTAGTTTCTGGCTTGTGGCTTTCATCAGTAAGAATCCTTGGGTTTGAGAACCCTGCAGAGCACTACATCTATATTTTTAAAGATCTAGGTTCACTGCTTTCAGATCAAAGGTTCCTCACTGATAAAGGCCACAGATGAGATGTCAGGAAGAAAAATTTGATATCAATTGTCTTATATGTTTCACTCATTTATTGTGTTATTTGTTCAAAAAATATTCATAGAATTATATATTAAATTGAAGTTACATGAGTGATGTGAATTAGACAGTAATATAAAGAATAAATTATTTTAGTTGTTGTGTCATTATAAAAATATGTTTTTCAAAAAACCTGCAATAATACAAAAGGATGATAATCATATTCACTTGAATTATTATAAATCGTTTTAATGTAAAGCCTATCCAATTACCTACCAATATAAAATAGATGTTCACCATAATATTAAGCAAATGGTTAAATTGAAGATTATAAAAAAATGTGTCCCAACCCATAACAACAAGTATTGGTCATCTATAGGAAAGATGAACTCGTTCATATATAGTTAGATGCAAGATTTTTGAATCAATTAGCTATTCCAGATGGACTGTTTCTCCTACTGTGCACTAATTATTAATCAGGTTCAAAGATAAAAAATATTTTTACAATTATAGATTCAACAACTTATTATTGAAAGATAGTTTTTCATGCAGTTCATAAGAAGTATACATTTTTATGGTATCAATGTCATTCAAGGGTATTTGAATAAATGCCATTTGGGTTGATAAATACTGGAATAGATTAGGTTGCATTTATGGACAAAGTTCTGTCCGATAACGATAAGTATATTTTAACAATGTATGTGAATGAATGATGTTGTTATATCTTTTAAAAATATGTCAGAACGTGTCCATCATTTATACATTTTCATCAAAAACGGTAACGATAAAAGAGTATTGGGACTGTGAAACTGTATATTTATTTAGTTCACAAGGCGTCTCTTTACCGACACAAATTCTACTTGCTGCTTAATTTTTTACAGTTATTAAATATATAAGAACAATTTTCTTTATCAAACATTTAAGAGTAGTGATTGTAAATCATACGACACTTTTACTTTCTTATTAATTTTGTCTACTAACTTCTCTAAGCACATTTCGTTATCTTTCAGATAATTGATCATTTAATTAATAACTTTAAAAATATATACTTATTTATACACTATTTTAATCTTAAATTCAGTTAGCATAATCAATAACTAAAGATATTTATTCTTATACTGAAGAGATTTACATTATTAACACTTCTATGCAGGTTGATGTTTATGTATCAGTACATTTTTCTTCACACTCAATATTATCTACTGCCTCAATATATATATATATAAACTTATAGTATATCTTTGTTTTTAAATAAATAAACTAACTTTGTTACTTACAAACGTTAATTTTTTTACTATCACA
This sequence comes from Epiperipatus broadwayi, assembly GCA_028023455.1. Lineage (NCBI taxonomy): Eukaryota > Metazoa > Onychophora > Udeonychophora > Euonychophora > Peripatidae > Epiperipatus > Epiperipatus broadwayi. The sequence goes on from JAQFVV010006290.1 coordinate 3,439,575, forward strand.
CAATAATTACCATAATAAGTGAAATAATGCTTAAATGATTTTCATTCTTGCTATTAAAAAGTGAGAAGGTTGCCTTGATAGTGGAGAAATAGTGATTACTATCTTTATTGTGAATGTTTAGGTGGTTACTGGTTGGTTTCTAATTAAATAATTATCATCTACCAAATTGTCATGATTAAACGTTTATGCATTCTATTATTCTCCATCTTTTATTGAATATAGACATCTAAACAGTAATTATCTTTATGGATATTATTCGTCATATCTTTTATATTTTATAATTTAGTTTGTATAAAATACATAATTTTTTATTCAGAGGTTCTATTGGTTTAAGACCTTGGCATGGAAGGTACTTTTATTATCTTCTGGAGTTTCTAATAGAGAAACATTCTCACTCATTTTTGTATTTATTCAAAGCAGTCTTTCATACAAATTAAAAAAAATGTAAACTTATATCTTTGTGGCTCACTAACCTGGGGAGTTCTCACTATAACATAATCTTTTATTTTAAAAATATTTGGCCCATGAGAAGGCTAAGTACATTTTTCTGCTTCAATTCTCTTATATTTTTACAAGTTTCCATAATATTTTTATCACAATCTACTTCTTCTTTCAGTATAGTTGGCATTGGTGTGTTAATTAACATAGGTTGTTTATGCCCAAAAGCAATGTAAATTTCTGAAAAATTAGTTCATTTATTTTGAGTCAAGTTGGCATATTGCCCAACTTTTTTTAGTTTATTCATGCAATTGTTATGATTATTTTTCAAATAAATTTTATATAATTTATCTAGCTCATGCATACCTTTTTTACATGAGTTAGGTTGTGGTTTACCAATGAAAATTAATGTTCTTAATTTCTTGTTTTTTTAAACCAGTTTTTCATTTTTTTAAGACAAGATAGACATAGCATGATTAGTAAAATGGCATTCGATTTCCTAACAAATGCCAAGTTAAAATTTTGCAAGCATTTGATCACCTTTTTAGGATTCGATTTATTTATCTTTATGAGATTTCAAATTGAATAAAACCTTAGAAGCCAAACATCATTAAGACAGTAATGAAAATAAGTACATTTATTTAACTTTTTTTCACTCTTAAGGTTTTTTAAATTTGAAATTTCTCAAAGATAATTTTTCTTTAAAGTGTATTTTTGATTTTAGAAGAGGGATTCTTGCTAAAATTTAAAAATTTCATAATAATATTTGTTACGAATTATATAAATTTAGGTGAATGTTTTGTATCTTCTTCTTTTGAAGTATATAAAAAACTTAATGGATATGATTAAGAAAAAGATTATGTTTTTCCTAATTTAGATATCATTCTTGATGTTTTGAAGAAATTTGAGTATTTTTCTGCAGATAAGGTTAATGTTATTCATGATTTGTTACTGTTCTTAGAGGGTTCAATATATTTTGTGTGTTATGATGTCTTTTATAAAATTAAACAGGGTTGAGTTATTGGTTATGTTATTTCCATTTTAATGTGGTCTGTATATATTGATTTTTTAGAATAGTGTTATTGATAATTTTTCTGTTTTTAAAAGATATTTGTTAAATATGTTGATGATTGTTATTTTGTTGTACAAGAGACAAAATCGGAGGATTTTTTGATGCATGGAATGCTTGTAATATTAAAAGTATTATTGAGGGGAGTACTTTTGAATTAATAAAGTTAAACTTTTTACATTTAAGTATTGATAAAGTTGATAATGTTTTATATTGTAGTCATTTCATTAAAGAAAAAAAAATATGGCCAAATAATTATTAAAATACTTTTTTATTGAAATTTTAAGAAATATAAAGCTTATTAATTTTGAAAATAATACTTAGATTTAGAGAGTCAATTTGCTTCTGACTGTATTGAGTTAGGATATAGTAATGAAATTATTAGTAATATTATATTTAAGGAAAACATCTATTGATCTGTTAATAAAAATAATTTAAGTGTTAATGAAAATAAAGAGTTAATTTCTTTGCCATATAAATCATCAATTAGTAAATTAACTTATATGAATAGTTTTTTATTGGATAATATAAAAGTAACTTAGAAGAAAGGCCTGAATTTAAATTTATTACTAAATGATTTAAAATAATTAATTGATTGCAAATCTATTCCTGGATTAGTTTACAAGATTTTTGTAGTTGTTATAAAACTTATATAGGCCAGTGCAAATAAAGTGGAGAAATTGAGTTAAAATAAAAGTTAAAAGTTGAAGGAAAAGAAAATTAAAGAAACAAAAGAGTAGGGTAGAGGGATTTATTGTTAAAAAATAAATAATAAACGATTTTAAAAGGAAGGTAAGATTTTTTTTTATTTAAAAAAAAGAGGGTGAAATAAAAATGATTTAATATTACTTTTGATTAGTTCATAATAAAAAGTAATATAGAAAATTAGTTTTGTTTTATAATAAAAGAATTAAATGTGTGTGTGTGTTAAATTTTGAATAAAAGAAAAAAATAGAAGCCTAATCAGAGCGAAGTAAATGTACAATGATTTCATGAGATATAAAATGCTGGATATAAGAAATGTTTTTATTGTTAAGACAGTTTTAATTTCAACATTCCATTATTATATTTTAAAAATATTTCAAAATAATTTATAAAATCCAAGCATCAAAAGAAAAGTATATAAAATTGCTATTCAGGCAAAATGATGCATTGTTAAATTCATAGTAGCATGCAGCTAACTGGAGCCTTCTCTGCAGTACCATCAGCAGATAGTTTGAAGGAAAAAAGCATGTTCAGATAAAGTCAACAGAGCAACAGAGTGTCTATGCTGAGAACCATGAATGCCATGTAACATCATGAATTCAGGGAAGATTTACGTAAAGTTTAGTGCTAACCGATTAGAGATAACATACTATAGAAATTACTTTTTGCTGTACATATGTCAAATCATATTTCAAATCCTATGTAATGTTTAATTTTCATACTCTCTAATTCTTGTTTTTTTAAAAAACTGATAAATAAATAAAAACTTTTGACTTCATCGATTAGTATTTGGAAGATATAAATGATATAGGCTTCTGCATTCAACTTTATTCAGAGAGATTAATTGTCTGTATGTGTGAGTTTAATTTAATATGTTATGTATATTTTTAGTTATTTATAATGTATTAAAACATTTATTTAAATGAAAAGAGTGTGCATGGTGTTAACTAAATTAAACTCCAAAGAAACTTTCAGCACAGAATCCATTTCAGGTTCTCCATCCCCAGACCCTCTGGATTTTTCTCCCCTACAGGGTGAGGCTTGCCCCATCAAAGGCAAGAAGCAATTCCAAAAAAGTAATCTCACCAATCAAAAGGTTGCTCCAAGAAAAACTGGGAACATTAAAAACTCCTCCACTATAAAGGGTAAAAAAACAGCCTGCTACACCTAAGTTTAATACAGAAAACTCAGCCAACTCTGATTTCTCTAAAAATTTAACACACAATAACTACTTCAAAGATGATGCTACTCATAATTCTCCATCTCAATCTATGAGCACAACCAAGTCTGCCAGTACTACTCCCACTATTATCAGTCACACTATATAGCAATCCCTTATTAAAAATCCATCACCATAGCAAGTCTTTGCTAACTCCTATGCTCAGACTACATCCAGCATATTACCAAAAAGTCCTAATAGAAACACAACACAAACACCTCAAGTGGAGCTCCTTCAAAATCTGTGGGGCCTTGATGAGGACAATCTGAACAATCATGATTCAGCCACCTCTGAAATCTTCATTCCTACTAAACAACTCACACCAGAGAATCACACAGTGATCTCAGAACAATTTAACCAAACAGTTCCACTGCCCCTCCTCAAGTCACTTCGTTGCTACCAGAGTGACAGCTTTGTCATTCTGGTGGTTACAGATCTACAATGTGGACTCCATAAATTTCCAACACAGCAGCTCTATGATCTTATCAAACTCCACAAGCTAACTGATTACATACATAAAATCCTCACCCTTCCTAATGACCAATACATGGCATTAGAGTTTCACAACACAATACAAAGACAAGCCTTCAAAAACAGATTCAAATTTTTAAACAATATGTTCATGGTTCCAATAGACACCAATAGACCATCCATACTTAAGGGGTTTATCAAAAACTGCCACATAGGTATGCAGAGGCAGCACCTACAGAAATATCTTGAGGCATTTGGACAAGTTACCTCATTTGAGTACCTTAGGGATCCTCTCACCAATGGTCTCACCTTCATCAACACAGCATTATTTAAATTCATCTTTAAAAAAGGTCATTCTCCTGAAAGCATTCCCACAACAATAGCAGCTGAACTAGCACCTTTTGTAATTTCAATTAAGGGGATGAGGCCACAATGTTTCACCTGCAAAAACCACAACCACCTTAATCAGGACTGCCCTCAAAAAATAAATGCAATTCTTGCCAGAAAGAAAAGGGCCTGAACCACATCTGTGCTCTGCACAGCCCCAATAAATATGAACATCCTCCTTCAGCTAACCTCTCCCCTCCACCTCACTTCAATTCAATCTTTCAGCATTCGGCCACCCTCCCACCTTTCAGTAAGATTTCAGCTTTCTCTAGGCCACATAATTTTGGCCTCACTCACAGCCCACCACTCTCAGTTACAGCTCGCTCACAGGACCTTCTTTCCTTAATGGACATGAACACTTATTCAAACTCAGAAATCATCCTGTCTGAGTCTACCAACTCTGGCCCTTTACCACTAACAAGAAACATCAGAAGCATGCATGCCCTAACCTATCAGATAGTGACACCAACTCTGACAGGCAGATTTACATCCTTGATCTTCCCAGTAAAATCATAATGGATCCTTTTCCTGAACCAAGGGCAAGTCTCAGACATTCAGGACACACAAGGAAAAAAAGAATTCTTTCAGCAAAAAATTCTCTGGCTTCAACCCGGGCCTCGTCACCCTCCTCCTTTCATACTCTCTCACCTTCCTCTGCTGAATTTTTCTCAGACAGTGGTTCATCAAGTAACATCAAGAATAAATCATTGTGCAATTGTGGCAGGAGAAGCAAGAACCATACTACTCATATCTCTCCCAACCCAGCTCATCCTCGCTCGCCATAAAATTTCTGTATTCCTACCTTTTTCTAAGATGTGCTTTTCTAACCAGCCTGAACTACACACTATTTCCTTTGTCCCCTTCCCATTCCCTTTTTACATGCATCTTTCCCCTCTTACCATTTTGTTCCTGAAATTTCATTTGTTTCACTGTATCTAATTTTTTTTTTGATGAATAAACATCTCATCACTGAGAAAAAGAGTGTGCATGGTTGAATTATAAACCAAAATGATTGTTTTAAGAAAAAGATTTAAACTGTCATTGAAGTATTTTATATTGATATATGAATATACATGTTTATGCTGAAATAATATTTTAGTAAAATGGGGATGGAAAGATTTAATTATTATTAAGAAATGATTAAGTTACAATGAATAGAATAGGATAATTTTTCTTTTAAAATAAGGATTTGTTATTTAAGGACGTCAAAGTTTATTGGACGGTAATCATCATTATTATTAAAAATAGAAATTATAGATTGGGTGGAGTTTTTTTTAAAAGCAGCTATAATTCAATGAGCTAGCTGGGATCTCAGGTACTGGATTCATTGCTGGTCAGATAAAGATGTTAATTACTATGTGAATAAAAATGCACCTAAAGGATTTACCTTAAAATAAATAAAGTGTTTAATTGGCCAGCATTTGTTTAGTAGCCAAGTTTCAGAGATTGGATGGTTTAGTAAGGAAGGAAGAGTATTTTATATATTTCTACTTGTTGTTGTTATATAAAATAAAGATGGGTAATTCAATATATATATATATGTGTGTGTGTGTGTGTGTTATACTTAATGTTTTCATGGTTATATGATGTAGATAAATTATAACTTTTTGGGATATACCGTGTATTATTTTCCATTGAGCACCGATATTTCGATGGAATAGCAACCACCATTTTCAAGGTTAACTTTTGAAAGAAAAACCATTAGATCTTAACAAATAATGTGACTGTGTGCGAGATGAGAAATGAGATTCCAGTTCAGCATTCACAATATGAGGCTTATCAAAATGTTTATTTTCCTCAGTATTTTTACTTGTTGATTTTAAATTAATATTGGTTAAAAAAGAGAGGTTTCCACATAGCTGAAATACGTTGTGCTTCATCAGTTCTATTTAAACCAGTAAGTCTCTTTAATATTTCAATTGATTCTCTCATGGTTCTTAAATCATATCTTTCCAAATTAGCAAGTATTTTTGTATTGTCAAAATTAGGTTTGTGACCAGTTTCTAAATAATGGGAAGTAAAAACTAATGTGCTAATTTTTTGTTGAAAAGCATTTTTATGTTCCTTAATTCTGACATTAATTCGTCTATTAGACTGACCCACGTAGCCTCTTGAGCACTGGAAACACGGAATTTCATAAACTGCTTGGTTTTTCAAAAGTATTCTGTCTTTAGGTTTATACAAAAAATCACCAATTTTTTTGCCAGTAGAAAAAGTGGTCTTTATATTAAAACAAGATCGTCTTCTACTGATTTCATCAGTAACTCCCCTAATGTAATGCAAAATTACTCTATTAAAAGAGGAATTATCAATTCTATCCTCTTTTTTCTTTTCAGTATTAATGTTATATAAAGTCTTACATATGATGTTTTTATTATAATTATTAGAAAGCAGAATACTTTTTGTAAGTTTTATTTCTTGAGAAAGATGTTCTTTATCAGATAAATTATAAGCTCTATTGACAATATTTTTAGCTACAGAAAAAAATTTGTGCAGGATGATGATGAGAATTAAAATTAAGATATCTGTTTGTATGAGTGGATTTTCTGTAAACTGATATTGACAATGTTTCATCACATTTTCTTGCAATTAAAACATCAAAAAAAAATTACTATGGAAGTGGAAAATAACAGATCACTTTCTTTTCTTGATGTTTTAATTGCAAAAAAATGTGATGAAATATTTTCAATATCAGTTTACAGAAAATCCACTCCTATAAACAGATATCTTAATTTTAATTCTCATCATCATCCTGCACAAATTTTTTCTTTAGCTAAAAATCTTTTCACTAGAGCTTATAATTTATCTGATAAAGAGCATCTTTCTCAAGAAATAAAACTTACAAAAAGTATTCTGCTTTCTAATAATTATAATAAAAACATCATATGTAAGGCTTTATATAACATTAATACTAAAAAGAAAAAGAGGATAGAATTGATAATTCCTCTTTTAATAGAGTAATTTTGCCTTACATTAGGGGGGGTTACTGATAAAATCAGTAGAAGACTATCTTGTTTTAATATAAAGACCACTTTTTCTACTGGCAAAAAAATTGGTGATTTTTTGTATAAATCTAAAGACAGAATACTTTTGGAACACCAAGGAGTTAATGAAATTCCATGTTTCCAGTGCTCAAGAGGCTATGTGGGTCAAACTAATAGACGAATTAATGTCAGAATTAAGGAAGATAAAAATACTTTTCAACAAAAAATTAGCACATCAGTTTTTACTTCCCATTATTTAGAAACTGGTCACAAACCTAATTTTGACAATACAAAAATACTTGCTAATTTGGAAAGATATGATTTAAGAACCATGAGGAGTCAATTGAAATATTAAAGAGACCTACTGGTTTAAATAGAACTGATGAAGCACAACATATTCCAGCTATGAGGAAACCTCTCTTTTTTAGCCAATATTAACTTAAAATTAACAGGTAAAAATACTGAGGAAAATAAATATTTTGATAAGCCTCATATTGTGAATGCTGAACTAGAATCTCATTTCTCATCTTGCACACAGTCACATTATTTGTTAAGATCTAATGGTTTTTTTTTCAAAAGTTAACCTTGAAAATGGCGGTTGCTATTCCGTCGAAATATCGGTGCTCAATGAAAAATAATACACGGTATATCACAAAAAGTTATAATTTATCTACATATATATATATGTGTGTGTGTGCACATGTTATTATTTTAATATATGTTTCATTGCCTTGAAAAAGACCATAATAATATTTATTCAAAACGTTGGTGGAATATTTTATGGTTCGGAATAATAGTTCATACAATAAATTAAGTTTTGTAATGAAGAATATATATATATATATATGGGTGTGTGTGGGTGTGATTATTTATTTGTTATAATATTATATGATTTTTTATTTTATTTATTATTATTTTTATATCATTAGATAGTATTTAATTTATATACATAAGTTTATTATCAGTATAATACAAAGTATAAAAAATAATATTCATGCCATGAATATAACTTTTCTAAATTTTTATATAAATTCTTATTATATACCAAAGTTTTTTGGGACAATTTGTTTAATGAACACAGTACTAAAGATATATTTGCAACGTTTTTATTGGTTTAAAAAAATCGTTATAGTAAGGAGTCTGTATACAAATGTAATGAATTTTAACAAAATTGTTATAAGCAGTTTATTACTGTGATGAAATCTGATTTTTAAAAATTACTTTAGATATATATTTCGTGAAAAGAGAAGAGAAAAATAAACCTTATCATGGAGGTAATTATAAATTTTTTTTATTCTGTTCTTTTGTGCATTATGATTTATATAATTAGATTGTTTTTTAATAAATTGTTGAATAAATGACTTCTTTCACACTTGCTCCAAACTATCTATCTATCAACTATCTACTTACTTTCTTATCTAACAATTTATCAATCCATTGTATATCTCTCTAGTTATATTTATATTTCTGTAAATTTATTATCTTAACTATGGCTATAATAATTTAATAATAGATAATCGACAGCTGACATAAAACAAGAATCAATCAAACATCCCATTTCACAAATGTTTATATCCAAATACAAATTTTGGGTATTATCATTTTTGGATTATTTACTTGCATCAACTTTTTTTTGAAATGTATTGCTTAACATCTGTCATAAGTTTTATATAAGATAGATAATAGACTTAAAACATTGCTAATATATTAAAATCAATAAACTATATTTATTGTTCAAGTTTTAATTATAGATATCATAATATCTAAATTTTCTGTAAGTTTAAAAACATAAACTTGTAAATTATTTTCATAATTTTATATATGTAATTTTTCAGAGACATATTTATTTTTGTGTAAGAAATTTAAGAATTATAATTTCTCTGAATCATCACTAAATATAACCTCTACATAATATTTATTGATACTAAATAAATAACGATGGATTTAAGTTAACCAATTAATCTTGTAATGGCAAATATTCATTGATTAAAATAAAATAAGTAGCGGGGATTTAAACCCACACCTTTAAGTTCATTTCAGTCATGTATTCGACCTTATACAACCGATGCACATGGCCACATGCATATGAAAAAGATAAATTATTTCCAACATACATATTTTGCACTGAAGTGAATGACTGAAGTAAGCTTGAAAGTCTGTGTTTAAATCTCCTTTAATTATATATAGTTTAAATTTATGTACTATACATGTATTTAAATAATATAGAATGAGAATATAACCATTATACCACCAGGGATTAATCAATTCATATTGATTATCCAATCTGAATTACTTGACTGATAATTTTAATTTTTCTTTCATTTGAAATTTGACCATTTCTATTTGAAAGGTAAAGACTACATGAAAATTAAATCAAATAAGATATTTATTTATATTTCACTTTCAGTATGTAGCCTACGACCATCAAAGGCCCAACATTATTTGCTGAGAAACTAACTAATTGCTAGGTATTATCAAACCTGATGTGCAACTTCTCAATATAAAAAAAAAAGCAATTCCAGGATGAACTAACTTTACCAAATTAAAATAAACAGTAATCCATTTGCACATATGTCACATATATATGTCTATACAACATTCAGTTTCCCAGGAAATAATATTTGCTTGACCATAATTTTTTGGAACTTAAAATAAACTTATTCTTATGAATTATTTTATAAGACATTACCAATAAGTCAATGGCAAATAAGTGAAATAATAGTATTTTTAAATTTATCATCAATGTTTATATGTTTTAATCTTTTAGCATATTTGATATTGTAAGATAGTTTACGTTTAATAATAGAAACTAATTGGCTTCTTAAAGTTTAATTTGTTTTGCTCATAAAGTTTTATTAAAAAGAAAACGACTCCTGTGATTGTTAATTACAATCCATGTTATGTTTAAGAAATTGTTTAATAGAAAAAATAATTTTTTTTTTTTTAAATATTTTTTTCTATGTTATAGTTTATATTTCATGATTAATATGCACATGAAGATAATTTAAAATCATTACTACATGTATGCATAACATTATAAATAGTTTGATGAGCTGTCTAAATTTATTAGCAGTTTTAATGGTGAACTCTTAATGTATTTGATCAGTCTGATATCCTTCTGAAAATAGATTTTTGTTTATTGTTACATTTGTATCAGCATTTCCACAGAATGCTTTTCATGATCCAAGAGACAATTTTAATTGCTTATAAGAATATAGTATAGCTGTATAGGCATTTATAAGTAGTATGCTCATCAATAAACTGTCATATTGATGTGATGTGATGTGATGTATTATGGCTTCTCCTTAAACGAAGTCAAGAATATCTCAGCAATTATGCCCAGATAAACCTGTTAACCACTTTCTTTTACATTTCCCACTCTAAATTTACCCATAATCTGCTCTATCCCATTTCCACAACATAATTTTTGTCAACTCTATAACCTTTATATCTAAATCCCCCTTATCTTTTCCCAAACCCAGCATAAAAACCAATAATTCACTTTCTGTATAATCACTCTTTTCATATTTATTTTTCCACAACTTCATTATATGTACCCTTTCTGTTTTCAAACATTTACATTCAATTAACAAATGCCTAATATTTTCAATTCATTCCTTACATAATTTACAAAATAAATCACCCATATTTTTCCATTTACATGTATATTCTTTTGTAGCTAAAGATCCCGTTTGAGCCTTAAACAATAAACTACTTTCCTTACTATTATCATATATTAACTCACACCTAATATTCTGTTTATTTCTATATATATTTAAACTCTTTTTACTCTCCACACTATTTCTCCATCTCTCTAACTCCCTAGTCTTTATTAATAAATTTATTCTTTTATCCCATTCCTTACTACTATAACACTCAATAATCCTCTTAACACAATCATCCCATCTTTTGTACAAATATACTGATATAAATTCTTTATCCAAATCTTTTGAATACCACATTATCTTTCTCACCCATCTTGTTACCTGCCCTTTACTCATAACCCAATTAAATACTATTTTAGCTATTCTTTTATTATCCATAAACTGCAATATACCAAACACTTTCATTTTACTTTTTGCATCTCTCATATGAAAACTTGACCATCCTATTTCTCCTTGAATTGCCTCCCTTGCTGTCCATACTTCTGCATCCAATGCATGTCTTCCTACTTCCCTTTGAGCTTTTTCTAAATAATCTAATATCTTTTTACTAACATATAATGCATCCTTACCATATGTTAACCCTGCTACTGCAACTCCTTTCCATATAATTCTAGCTACATCATATTTATTATATGAAAATACTGTTAATTTCTTTATCAATCCCTTTCTTTTCTTTGCTTCAATTATCAATTTTTTCTACCATTCATCCCAATAATTTTTCTGATTACTTAAAATAATTCCTAAATAACTATATCTATTCACCACACTTAACTTAATATCTCCCAATAAAAATTCTACATCTTCTCTTTCCTCAGTATTAACCATCAATATATTTGATTTTTCTTCACTAAATTTAATCCCCATCTCTTTACCCACCCTTGCACATGTCCTCAACATAACTTCCATATCTTCTCTTTTTTCTGCACACAAAAATATATCATTCGCAAAAAAAAGACCTGACAAAATATATACTCCCTTACTACCTATTAACGGGATCTCTATTCCTCTTCCTAATCTTTCTATTGCTCTTTCCATTTCACTCAAATACAACACAAACAAAATAGGTGACATAGGGCATCCTTGCCTTAATCCCACACCATTTTTAACTTTAATTGATTCTATATTCTCTAATTGATATATATATATATATATATAATTATTTTCATATAATTTCTTAATAATATCTATTAAAGCTTCATCCATTCCCAAATTTGCTAAACTTATCCATAATCTATTTCTATTTACTCTATCATATGCCTTCTCTATATCTATAAAACTCATATATAACTGTTTATCTGCATTCCTACTCATATCCATAAGTTGTGTAACTACAAATAAACTATCTCCTATATGCCTATCTCATCTAAAACCTCCTTGCATTTCACCCACTACATTATTCCCTTCCATCCATTTTACAACTTTACTAGCCACCATATACGAGAAAACTTTATATAAAACTGATGTTACCACTATTGGTCTATAATTATTCAACTTTCTATGATCCTTACCCTTTCCTTTAAATAATAACCTTACTCTTGTATTACTCCAACTACTTGGAAAAACTCTATTCTGTGCCATTTTATTAAAACAGGTTAATAACTTTACTTTTGCCCTATATCCTAAATTCATTACCATCTCTGCTGCCCATCCATCTAAACCTCTTGCCTTCTCACTTTTCAATTTCTTCTCTACCTCATTTAGTTCATTTTCTGAAAAGCTAATATTCCCATTACTATATTCTTTCATATTTTCTAACATTCTATCATTCACATCTAACATCTTTTTTCTATTCTAGGCTATAGTTCTAGTGGTGCCCTCAGGTGGTAGATATTTGTGTGCTTATGGTACAATACAATATTAACTAATACTGATAGCAGTTTGTTATAATTTATAAATGAAAACCATGAATAATATGTTTTCAAGATATCAATATAACTGATATTGCTTTTGTAATGATTTGCTCACATTCTATTGAATTGTTTGAGATAGTTGTGATCATGTGATTTATATATATATATATATATATATATATATATATATATATATATATATATATATATATATATATATATATATATATATATAATCAAGTCAAATGTCATGTCTTTTAACTTGATAAGCTTATAATTATAAAATAAAATAAAGAACGGGCAAATAGCTATAACACACCTTATCAATAAATTCCACAAAAGAAAGCATTTAAAAATCTTTATCTAGAAATTATCTCTATCTCCAATCCAGTTTTAAGCTATTGGCCCACCTCAGTGAGGAGCTAGACTATTTCAGACGCTAGATCTAAAATACCAAGTGAAAGGCCAGCATTTCTCTGATACTTGGCTAATAATAGAAAATTTGAAATTTTCATATACTTCTATATCTGCAAAAGCCAGATCTCTAACTTATATAGCTATAAAAGTTTGAAAACTCTTAAGACACACCTCATACTAATAGCATTAGCAATATAACCCACTTAAGACATAAAAGCAAAATTGTAATAGCACTTAAAATCAAGTTATATATCACATGACTTAACTTGATAACTTTGTAATTATAAAATAAAATAATGACCATGCTAATTGCTCTTATGAACTTTATCAATAAACATCACAAGAGAAAGCATTTAAAAATCTCTATCTAGAAATTATTCCCATCCCCAACTGGTTACAATTTATTGAATGTCCTCACTAAGACACAATAATATTTTGGACACTTGATCTAGAATACCAACTCAATGCAAGCATTTATCTAATACTTAACTATGAAGAATTTATTAAACTGGTAATTCATTAAGTTGGTATTTTAGATTTAGTGTCTGAAATATTCTAGCATTTCACTGAGGAAAGCCAATAGTTGAAACCAGTATAAGAATGGGGATAATTTCTAGATAATCATTTTTAAATGTTTTTATGGCAGTTATCAATAGAAATTGTTAGAGCTATTAGTATGTTCATTATTTCATTTTATAATTACAGGCTTATCAAGTTAAACTAAGTGATATATAATTTTATTTATTTATTATTATAAATTTATTTAAAAGCACATTCATTATGTAAATAATATTCATTAAGGCTGTAGCTTCAATCACATGCGTATAAACTATTGCATTTTACGCAGGTGATTGAGGCTACAGCCTTAATGATTATTATTTATTTATTTATTATTATAATATTGCTTTTAGATCTTAAATGCTGCTATATTGCTAAAGCTATTAATATATGATGTGGTTGAAGAATTTTCAGACCATTTAGCTATTTAAGTTAGATAGCTGAATTTGAAGCCATATAGGTGTCAGAAAATTTCAGATGTTTTACTTAATAGGTAATCGTCAGATAAATGCTGGCCTTGATTTGGTATTTTAGATATAAAGTCTAAAATATCTTAGTGCCTCACTGAGGAGAGCCAATAGTTCAAATCTGTTTGGGGTTGGGAATAATTTCTAGAGATTTCTAAATGCTTTCTCTTGTGGCATTTATCAATAATGCTTGTTAGGGCTATTAGCATGCTCATTATATATATATATATATATATATATATATATATATATATATATAAATGTATATATATATATATATATATATATATATATATATATATAATTAACATTTCTCCAAGAGAAGGTTCTTCTTATATTCTAAATTTTATGGTTTGCCTAAAATTCATAAATCTGACATACCATTGTGTTCTTTTATGTGTGCTATAGGTTCTCCCATACTTGCTTTGGCTCAATATTTAGCCCAGTGCTTACAACATTTGACAGACAAGATTCCATCAAGAATTAAAAATTCAAGTCATGTTATTTCTATAATTAATAATTTAAAACTAACTGAAACTGATTTATTGATTAGTTTAGATGTTTCTTCTATATTTACTAATATTCCTGTTGAAGAAGCATTATTTATAATAGCTCAATGCAATGATACACCTGATTTTGTTATACAATTATTGAAGCATTGCCTTGAAAATACATTTTTTATTCATGATTCTCAAAAGTTTACACAAAGGACTTTCTATGGGATATCCCCTGTCACTTGTAATTGAGAATGTTTTCATGGATAATTTTGAAAGTCAAGTATTAAAGGCAGCTACCAAAAAACCTATTTGGCTAAGATATGTGGATGATACATTTACTATATGGCCTCATGACATTGATGCTTTAAATTCTTTTTTTTGTTTTTCTAAATAATTGGCATCCTAATATTAAATTTACTATTCACTTTCTTTTCTAGATGGTTTAATTACAAGAAAATGTGATGAAACCTTTTCAATATCAGTTTACAGGAAATCCACCCATATAAACAGATATCTTAATTTTATTCCCATCATCACATTGCTCAAATATTTTCTGTAGCAAAAAACCTTTTTACTAGAGCTCATAGTTTGTCTGATAAGGATCCTCTTGCTCAAGAAATAGAACTTACAAAAATATTCTACTTTCTAATGATTATAAGAGAAACATCATATGTAAGGCTTTACATAGCATTGATGCTAAAGGAAAACAAACGAGGATAGAATTGACAATTCACCTTATAATAGAGTGGTTTTGCCTTATATTAAAACAGTTACTGATAATATCAGTAGAAAACTATGTAGTCTTAATATAAAGAAGTTTTTTTACTGACAAAATATTTGTGATTTTTTACACAAACCTAAAGCCAAAGTATTTTTGGGAGACCAGAGAGTTTATAAAATTCCATGTTTGCATTGCTCAAGAAGATAAGTAAACCAGTGTAATAGATGAATAAATGTCAGCATTAAGGAGCATATAAATGAATTTAATCAGAAAATTGAACATCAGTTTTTACTTCCCATTTTTTAGAAATTGGTCACAAACCTGATATTTACAATGAAAATATACTTTCTAATTTGGAAAGGTATGATTTAACAACCATGAGGGAGTCAATTGAAATATTAAAGATACCTACTGGTTTAAATAGGGCTGACAAAGCACAACATATTCCAGCTAAGTGGAAACCTCTCATTTTATCTCTGTCTTCTAATATTAACTTAAAATTAATAGGTGGAAAAACTGAGGGAAATAAACATTTTAATAAGCCTCATATTTTAAGTGCTGTACTACTTCAAGTTGCACCTCATCTCACACTCAGTCACATTACTGTTTGAGATCTAACAATTTTTCTTTCAAAAGTTATCCATGACAATGGCAGATGCTAGTTCGTCAAAATATCGGTATGTAATGGAAAATGACACACAGTTTAGCCCAAAAAGTAATATATATATATATATATATCATACACTTCAGCAAATCAGTCTACATATTAAAATTAAAAAATGAAATCTAGATCCCTAATGCCTATCCACTGTGCATATCGATGCCACCATGTTGGTCACCATGAAGGGGGTTTAAATACTGTGTTATGTCCATAGATGGTATGACTTTAATCTGATGTGCCAAATCTCTACATTCAGCCAAACATGGACTCTTGCTAGGTACTATTTACTAGACTTACCATTTTCCCAACTAAATTTCGTCAACTATCATAACCAAATCTAGATAATATGTTTTTTTTATCCAGATTCATTTTAACATGATTAAACAGTTCTAAATAAGATGTAATTGATTATAACAAATGTAGGACTCATTTTTCTATAAACAGATCACATCGCCTTAACATTAAACAAATACAAAATTATTTATTAAATAGCATGAAAATACCTAGGCACTCCTCCTTATTAGGCATCCATATGCTCTCATGACTAACAAAAATATCAAAATGAATATAATAATACATCTATAGCTATTAGATTTCAATTAGATTACTTAATAAATTAATCTTTCATTTGATTTTATATAAATTTTTATTTTTATTATTTCAGATAATTATCATTGGCAATAATCATAAGAATAATTATATAATAAGATCTCAGAGTAATCATTTATTTTTATTCATTCTTGACACTACCTATAGAATATCATGAGAGATTTTACTGATGTACATGGGTAATGCACATATTAGTAAAAGATTTGTAACTGAAATTTATAATCAAATTATACTATTATTTATATTTATGCTTCTTAATATTTAGTATTAAAATAATATTGTTATCTAAACTGTAATTAGTATTGATATTTTTACTATATAATTCATTTAATATGTTATAAATTAGCATACTTTAATAATTTGCAATACTATAAATGACTTATGTGATCAAGACAGCTTACAGTAAGTAAATCTCTCTTAAGAAATGTGTGCTTAAATGACAGTTCTATGGTTCTAAAATACATTACTTTATTACTTCAATCTCATACTGTATTTTCCGGGTTCATGTGATGTGGTGAAGGTGAACCCCACAAAAGAAATGCAACACTCGAGACTGAAATTAATTAAAAAAAAAACAACTTTAATCACTACATTTACCAAAGTATTACTAAACATTTTAACTAATAAGCAATTTAAACAACTGGAGTATTAAAATTAAACACTCACATAACATTATAAACAATTGATTTTAATTTATATTTTTGATAATTATAATAAAACTAAACAAAATATATTCTTTCAGATGATCCGGTGTTGTCCTGATATTTCCCATTTAAATACATATAAATTTTTTATATCACCCAGATCAAATGTTTGCCTTAGATACAGATTTATTATTCCACCCTTTTGATTTTCTCCTCAATCCCTTATGATTTCAGTTTCACATCATCAAGATAAAACAAAAATCATTAACCTATATATTCTTCTTCTTTACAAAACTTTTATTAGAACATGGTAAGATTCACCATTGCTTGGCCAACAGGCACCATGATATTTATCTTTTGATCTCGATTTATCTATTTTCTTCCAGCAATATTATTATTAACTACTACAATTATAAATCAGTTCAATTTCCAAAATTACAAACCAAGAAAAATATTATGGATATATTATCAAATTTGAATCCTCATTTTTTCTTAGAATAATTTTCATCTACAATGTGAATGGACCACCCTTTGATATATCATAAATCAGATCGTGATCTTTATTTTAACTGCTCATTTAATTATCACCTTTCTCTTACTGTCTTATGCTTATTAATATATTTTCTAAATTTAACTGATTGTGCAAATTACTACTTAAAACAACTTATATTACATATCACTATATTAAAATGTGGTTTGCAATAAAAAATAGAGATCAATTTTCAAAATATCATCGCTTGTTCTTTTTTAAAATTTGGTATATTTGAACACACACCGATCCCCTCTTCATTGCATATATAACATTAATTACTTAGTGTTTTTCTGAAAGTTTGTGATTCAGCACGCATATTAGATGATGGAAATAGTCCAATATAAAAATACATTAACTATTTCACTATATTTTCATTACTAATGTATGACATTAATTATTTACGTATTTAAATCTCTAAGACTATTTAATAAACACGAAATTTGAAAATAATTACTAATATGGATAATCGAATTATGTCACTTATTAATTCCATTATCTATTAATCTAATTCTCTTCTTATTGTAAGAACAACACTTAAAATTAACATATATATACAAATATTTCATGGTGTTGGTTTTTTTCCTTTGTTTTTCTAAGATATAAGTTATTACAAAACAAAAAAATACATTTTACCATCATATTAATCGTTTCACAATGCAGGATGTTCATTCTACAAATATCACTATAACTATGCCATTTGTCAGACATGGGATTACTTTCCAGGTATCAGCTGTTTGTTCTTTTATCTGATAATCGGAGAGTATCATCAACTTGCTTTCTCCCCACCATTTAAAGGCTTCCTGTATAAGTAGTAATATAGTACATTTGACTGCTTCTCCTTCAATTCTGATCGCTACTATCATGATCAAGGAAAACATTTATTACTTTTTTTTAAAAAAAAAGTAGATCATAATATCTTCTCTATATATTTCCCCCTTCTCAGAATATTATCTATTTGATATATAGATTTATTTTGGTTAAATATTTTCCAGGGTGTTTTCTTTCTAATAATTATTTTATATATTTATTTCATTCTTAAATGAGAGATATTCCATCTATGTTGAGAGATGGCTATATTTTTATATCGATAAAAAACGATCTTCATTGGACTAATATATATATATATGTTAATTCTAATGTTTTCACGGATAAAAGATGTCATATTATTATTACTATTTGCGGGATATTCCGTGTAGTGAAAAAGCTAAATGCTGACGGAAGGTACTTGATACTGTACTGAAACGTCAGCATTTAGCTTTTTCACTACACGGAATATCCCGCAAATAGTAATAATAATATGACATATATTTATATATCATGCAGTGTAATTTCCTTTTAACTCTGGGATATTAAAATTAAAATTGTTAATTTTTACTCATTTCTTTACATAAGGTTTTATCCAATCTTGTTCAGACCATTTATTGCTTCTTCCTTTTTTATACAGATATATGAAGCTTCTATGTTTATTTCTTTCTACAAGACTATGCTTATTGAGTAACAAAACTCTGAAAATGCTAAGCCTAATTAAATTGTTATATGGAATAGTTTCACCTTCACTGCATTACTGTATTATTAATTACTTTAGTTCAAGGTATTTATATAAAAAAAAACATAATTAGGTTTATTCAAAGTAATTTTAGCTTCCTTTGTGTTCATTGATAATTTAAACATATACATTTATTTGGACTACTCTGAATGCAGGAACGATTAGTTTATCTGTAAACTTCAGTCTAGATTCTGTCCTTTTAATTTTTTCATCCAGTGCATACATTTCAGGAGTAGATGTACAAATTCTTTGGTCTTGTATTTTATTTACACTTTTTTGTATAATGATTTCAAGAGATACTTGAGACTTAGCAGTGTGTTAATTTTGCTTGTATAGATTGATTAAATTAGATATTCATTTTTGATTAAAACATCCTTCATAATTAACATTTACTATTTCTTCATGGATAAAAATGACAATATTTAAATGAATTTTAAATCAAACTTTTTCAAAGTAAATATCAAAAACTAGACTATTTGTTCCTCTTCTGCCAGGATTTCAATTCAATTCTCCTACCGATTTTAAAGAAAGTTCATTTGGCTATATCTTTTGATAATTTTATTACTTCTACCCCTTTCTGTTTTCAAACATTTATTTTTTCTAAGAATGTGTGGGTGTTTTTTTTTTTTTGTTGTTTAAAAAATAAAAATCATAGTTTTTGAAAGATTTTTAAATAAAGATAATTTTTTTTTGTAGAAATTGGATTGAATACAGTTTATTTTCTTGATTTAGATTGGTATTCAGATTAGTATTTCTGTAAAATAAATATTATTTATTTACTCTTAAACACCATTTAAAATTTAGATAAGAACAACAATAATAACCTTTATTTATAAAATAAAATGTAAACAGATAAACAATTATCTATCCATATAAAACATGTTAGTTCAAAAGACAAAATTTGAATGTCACTATGTTTTTAATTAATGTCAATTGTTTACTTATCTATAGCTATATCATGACTTTATAGATGATTATCTATCTATATATATATATATAGTTAATTACTTTACCTTACAGATTCTTTATAAATTTTAAACCAACTAAACACAAGTTCAAACCCTATGATTCTAACATGTCATTGTGTTTCCTAGTTTATTAAGTAGATGTTATTGCTTTAACAAAATTTAAAATTATACAACAAAATTTTATTTTAGAATAGAGCTGATAATTAAAAAATGCACAATATATATATATATATGTGTGTGTGTTAATGATGTGAAAAAATATATGCAGTACACACAATCTGGATATTGATCTAATTGGCTATCTGCATTTTAATTTTTTAAAATTTAATTTATAATTTAAACACTTCTTTGGTATCATGAATGAATACTGGGATGTCTCATTCATCAATTGAAGATTTCTTGAAAAAAAAATGGTGATTTATCATTATTTATAAATTCAAAGTGGTATGTAAAATCTCTTTTTACTTTTCATTGACATATTTGTTTTTTGTGAAGTTTAGTATTATTTTCCTTTGGAATTTCTTATTTAGTTTTGTGAAAAGGGTCACAGGAGGAAAAATGGGAGAAAGAGGAAAAAGGTAAATTCTAAATTTTCTAGGTTTGTTTGGATTTCTTGTTATATTGCTGACTAATATTCACTTACAAATTAATTAATGTAAAATTTCAAACAATCTATTTTGATTTGGAATTGGCAGAATTGTTATGGAGGTTCAATTATTTTATCTTTAATATTTTTAAAATTTCTTATTAATAATTGGCTTTTTAAAAAGAAAGGAGAGAAAGGGAGGATAAATTGTGTTGCCACTTTTGAAAAAAAAAACAATAATTGTCATCTATATTCAATACAAAGTACAAATGATATCAAACAATCCAAACAAAAATAAAATGGCTGGCTTTGAAATGACAAATTAGAAATAAGCTTAAAATAAAAACTTCTTTCCTATTTACTTAGATTCTAATTGCCTGCCCAATAGATGCTTACTTTTTAACTTCACTAAAAAGTCAAAGGCATCATAGCTTGCATTTTGAACTGAGTAATTTATTAACAGCATATGTAGACAATGCAATATTTCTCTTAATTCTTTGACATTTTCCCACTACACATAAGTTGAGGATTATCTATAAATGAAGAACCTAAAGATTTTACTTTTTTTTTAAATTAAAAACTAAAAAATAATAATACAACAACTTATATGAACACCACCACCAAATTTTATGTTTCCAGTTGCTTTACAAATAAAAATATTTTAAACAATATTTTAGAGCACAAATTTATTTTTAAAGAAATAATTTTTAACAAATTATAAAATAAATATTTCTTGTAATGTATGATGGGGTGGGAAAATGTTTTCTTTTTCTTTTTTTATAAATTCCAAATTAAATGTACAATTTAGATTCACATATTTATAAATTAAGTTGAAGTAATATTACTATGTTAAACCACAAGTCTAGACCATATTTCTCTATTCACCATCCTTTGCTTTTGTAAAAGGTAAAAAAAAAATAATTTTTTTTTAGAGACATAAGAAGAATCTTCCTAAATGATGTTTTTCAATTCCAAATAAAAAAAAATTGTTTCAAATTCATCTACATTTTGTAATTCAGTATTATGTAGATAAATTTACAGTGAGTCAACTATATTATTTTGTTTCTGTTGATCTCTCTCTCATTCCACTCTCTATCCTCTTTCTTTAAAAACCAATAAGAAATTGAAAAGAGAAAAAAAACGTGTCAGTAAAAACTATTACTAGGTGATTACAGAATGAATTTATAAATTAACTTATACAATATTTGGATTTATTTGAAAAAGCAGATTCTTTCTCCAAATTCATGTACCATACTGTTTTTTAATAATATCCCAACAATGTTGTGTTGAGTATTGGCAAATCTCTGAGTTTAAATATAAGATGATCACTCTTATCTTTTCAAAACTGTCTATCTTGTGTTTTTGTTCACAGTTATCTCAAAACTCAACAAGACATCAATGAGATATTAGAAAAAAAGCAATACCTCACATGTGTTAGGACGAAAAATCCTTATTTCTAAATTAATTATAGCAAAAAAATCTTCAATTAATCAAGTACTTACTTATTTCAATACTCTATAATGATGTCAAAGCAGTGTTTAAAAAATAAATTAAAAAGAAAATCTAATGAAGATGGGTGATTAGTGTGCTTAGAGTTTTTCTAAATTTGTAACCAAAGACATATTATCTCTTATTTACTGCTTGTTGTAGTCAACAGCTTCAATTATATGATTATTTGAAATGATTATATGTAATAAGATATAAAAATATGTGTGTAATAGAGAAACTTTATAAAAATATAAATAAATTGATCCATATTATTACAAGTATTTTGTTTCTGACAAACATATATGTGACTTTTAAATATAATTTTAGTTTCACCTTTGATTGGAATAAATATCGGAACACTGCTCCCTAAAGGTAATTATGATATTCAAGTTAATAGAAGATTGATTTTTACTGTTATACATATGACTAATATATGTACTTTTTTCACTAATAATTAGTTAAATAAACATCTTTTCTAACATTTTTTTATAATGTATGTGTTTGCTTCTATTTCAGTGAGGTAATTTTATTGTAGTCTTATTTAAAAGTTTATATTTTTCTATTCTTTTTTTTAATATCAAAAATGCTGATTTATTTTATTTTTTTGAAATTTATAGAGTAAAAATGAAAATAGAAGATTTTTTAGTAAATTTATCCAAACTCCTACTACAGATATAGCATTATCTTTAAACTTACTGACTTAATAATTTGTGTAATATATATTTTGAGAAAATTTGTGTATATAAACATTGATATCATAATCATCATCAACCATTATCAGTGCCCTGCAGTATGAAGGTCTCTCCATGTTCAGTCCATCTTCTCTGATCTTTAGCTTCTCTTCTCCACATCACCCCTTCTTCTTTTCTCATTTAATCCATCCATCTCATATCTAGTCATCTTCTGGATCTTTTACTATCTTTTGAAATCCAGTTTAAGGTTTCAATTGTCCATTTATTATCATCTCTTCTAGCAATATGCCCAGCCCAATTCCACTTGTCTTTTAATTTTTTTAATGAGGTCAGTAACACCTGTTTGTTCTCTTACCAATATATTGCATTTTTGATCTCTTCTTGTTACTCCCAACATGCTTCTCTCCATACTTCTTTGAATGGTCTGAAGTCTCTGTATTGCTCATCTATTAAGTGTCCAAGTCTCAGATTGATAAGTAAGAATGGGTAAAACACATTTATTGAAAACCTTCTTTTTCAAACACATATGAATATTTGCTTTTAGTATCATTATTTCTATCAAAAGCACTCCAACAAGTTTAATTCTATGATTAATTTCATCCATTATGATTCCATCTGTATTAGTATATAACCAAGGTATTTGTAATTGTTAACTTCTTCTAACTCATCATAATTAATCTTTATTTTCATATTTTGAGAAAATCCATTAAACATTACTTTAGTCTTTTTAACATTTATTTTTAGTCCTACTTTCACCTGATAACTCCTGCAACATTTCCTGCAGCTGTGAAACACTATTTTTAAAAACAACACATCATTTGCAAAATCTAAATGACATAAATAGTCTCCATTTACTTTTACTCTTTTAGCTTCCCATTTTAATCCACAAAATACTTCTTGCAGCACATCTGTAAAATTCTTTGCAGATATGGAGTCACCCTGTCTTACACCTTTCTTAAAGTTGACTTTCCTAATATTATTATGTAATCTAATTGTAGCTGATGCACTTTTATAAATATTCTTTAAAATATGACAATATCCTGGATCTATACCTTCATGATCCAATGCTTTTATCACTGAAGAATTGTTTATAGAGTACATTCCTTTTCATAATCTACAAATCCAAAGCACAATTCCAACACATATTCATTTCTCCTTTTTATAACTTCTCACAATACCTGAATATGATCTACTGAACTAAAACAACTTTTGAATCGAACTCATTCTGTTGGTTAGTGGAAATCCAATGTTCTCTGTAGATGAGTTGTTTATATCCTGATAACAATTTTGTATAAAACTGATAAGAGGCTGATAGGTCTGTAATTTCTAATACCTTCTTTATCACCTTTTTAGAATATTAATATTAATGCTGCATTCTTCCAATCATCTGGTACACATTTATCATTTAGACATTTGATATATAACTTTGCAAAATTTCTTTTTATTTCTTCACTTGCTTCTTTTAATATATCCATTATAATTCCTTCATTACCTATCCTTTTTTATACATTTAATTGCATGTCTCAACTTTTTCATTTAAAATTCTGGGCAATTCGGAATATAGGAGATACTTGTTCTTTATTACTATATAATTTTTGATAGAACTCTTCTACCCATTTCATGATATCCACTCTGTTTTTAGTAATAATTTTATTTTTTCTTATTGCAGCTATAAATTTCCTACCAATACTATGTTGTTTTACACACTTGAGATGTTTCTTCTCTTTTACTGCTTTCCTTGCAATTTCACAATTTCTTATATCACACCATTTTACATAATTCAAGATATTCAATACTTTTTAATGCATCATTTTTGTATATCTTCACATTCCTTTTGTCTTCATAAATTCTCTAGTCTCAGTAAAAATTTTATTGGTCAATTGCTGATTTTTTCTACCAGTTATCTTTGTTGCAGTTTTAAAAAGTGTATCACTTATTTTCATATTAATTTCATTCAAATCTGAATCATGTTCAAAATCTACTAATACTTGAAACCAAATTGTAAATTCTAATTTAAATTCATTAGAATGTTTCTGAAGATCAGAAATATCAACTGCAAATATTGTTTTTTTTAAAAAATAATTTTTGTCTTTCTAATTTTGCTTCACACTGATGAAGGCCACAAGCCAGAAACTAGTCTGGGGATATTGGATGAGTAGGCGCAATATGGGGATTTTATGCACAGACCTTCTGGAATCCATTGATTATTCTAGCTTGTTGTGTGTGGCAATATGTATAGTGAGTTTTGCCTGTTTTAATATCTTACATCTTACTAATCAATGATCACTTCATGTGTTAAATTTATTAAGAATATTACATCTTGAAATATGTATTTTCTGTTAGATAAAATATAATCCAATTCTACTTTACCTTCATTTGGATGCTTCCATGTCCATTTCCTTTTAATTATAAATTCATAATATAAAATTTTTATTTTTCTGCAAACACCACAAGTCAATGTCCTCTCTCATTTTTATTACCATAACCAAATTTACCTACTTCACTTTTATCTTTCATTTGTTTATCAATCTTAGCATTAAAGTCTCCCATAACAATTTTAAAATGTTTATTCTGATTAAAAGACTCTTGTACATACATATAACAATCTTCTACTACTTCTTCATTATGATAACTTGTTGGGGCATAAACCAGAATTATCTGCATTTGGTATCATCTTTTAAGTTGTATAACTAATCTTGCCAATCTGTCCAATACACCATCAATCTCAACCATTTTGTTCTTCCACTTTTTATTTATAATAAAGTTTACTTCATTTGTATTTTTAATATTTGTACCTTTAAAATATAGTATATGTCTACTTTTTAAATCAAATGTCTCTTCACATTTTTTTCTAACTTCACAAATTCCAATAATGTCCCATTTAATATAAGACAGTTTTTCTTCAAATTCTTGCAATCTTACTTCACTTGAAAGTCATCTGCAGTTGTAAGTACCTAAATAAAAAGTCATCATCAAATGGCAGCCTTCATCTGCAATCAGAGGATTCTTAGCACCTCCTCCTTAGGCCACCAACTGCTGTCTTCATTTGTGACTTTACAGCCTCCTGGGAATAAGGGCCATGCTTTATTTTTGTCTGTCATAATTGTATATATTGGAAAATATTTACCATTTACATAAACATTCTATTTGCCTTATCAAGTAACTGAGAAGAAAGACCACAGTGATTCTTGATCTTAAACTCAGGAATAAAAAGCCAATAACTTCACCATTCTCCCTCATGTGTGTTGGTAAGCAGTTCCCCACGTTCGTATACTATATGAATAATCACATAGTAATAACAGATGCAACATACAGAACGTATGGAGTGGACATTAGAAATTTGCCCTGCTCGGTTCCTTTAAGGCTTCCAAGAGAAATTAAATAGTCTCCTCTCATTTAATAGCAAACTCCTTTATGCAGCCTTGATATTATAATGGGGACTTTATATTATAATCAATAAACATTGAATCATTGTTCAACAGTAAATAAATAATTATAATTTTTCATCCAATTTCATAACGGTATCCAGAATTTACGTATAAAATTTATATAATTTTATTTTGAATTAGAATAAAGCTTTTTATTGTTGACCCTTATATTCTTTTGTGAATAGAAAATTAGAGCAGATATTTATTTGGAGCGTGAATGTCAAGATTGACAACTTGTTTTTAATTGTCAGAAAAATTAATGAGTTCTACATAAGCGATAATTATTTTTAATTAAATATTTTTATGGATATGGGATTTTCAATTAATATTAAATTGGAAACTGTCTGATTATTACATTAAATTAAATATACAATCATAATGTAATAAAACTACAGATTACCATATGATCTACTAATAATTATTTCACTTGGTAATTATCTTTTAAACTAAAAGGTGGTCATTTTTTTATAACAATAATGATATTAAGAGAACTGATTCACTATATACTGTAACTGACAAAATATTACTTCTCCAAACAAAAGATGGTTGACATGAGCTTAGCTTAATCAACAATAAGTAGATGATGATGATGATAATGATGATGATGATGATGATGATAATAATAATAATAATAATGATGATGATGATGATGATGATGATAAAAATAATAATAATATAAACAGAAAATTTGTCTGCTTAAATATTTAGATATCAAATAATATCAATGTTATGAAATCAATATATAACTTTGTATTTGTAAATAGAACAAAAAAATCTTATAAGATTTGTGTTGTTAGCATATTCTCTAAATTTTCAAGAAACATATACCAAATCTAACGTTATCTCAGGGTTTAAATTATTTAAGTGTAATAAATAAGACTTTTAACATTTTTATTATTCAAATATAAATCTTTAACATCATTATTAAACAGCAGAGGGTATTCTATTGTAATTACACTATATTCTAAGACAACTAAGGATTAATAGTGAAAATAAATATATTCTAGTATTAGTGATAAATTTCACTAGCATTATTTCTAAAATTAGTGTACCTTTAAATAAACATAATACATTAATATCATGTGACCATAACTAATCAATTTGATGATGACTGAAAAATTATGAAAAACAAGGTCAAAAGAATTTTATAAATATAAAATCCATTTATTTACCCAAAAAATGAAAATAAATGAAATGAACTATAATTATAATAATAAACTTATCCCTACTCAAAACATGTAATTACTAACCTGTATTGTATATTTGTGTGTTATTACTAACAAGATGTGTGTATTTAGAAAGTTTAAATAAAGTTGAAAATTTTTTATACATTCAACATTCACTCATAGATAGTGGAAATATTCAAACATATCACACCTAGACCTTTCAACAATTTGTACATATAAGAGATTTATACTGTTTTAAATATTAATTCTTCTTAAGCACGATGTCAGCACGTAATACTTATATATGGCTAAAACCTTAGTTTTAAACTAAAATGTATTTGTATATATAGACATGTTGTAAAACAAGCAGATTGTCAGAGAAGGTTGTAGGCAACTCTTAAATAAAATTCAAATACTAAGTAATTACTAAATAACCAATTTAAAACAATGTATTATTTTATCTTTCTTTATTATTGTATAGTCAGTCTCTCAAAATAGGTATTTCTAGAACAAAACTTTTATTCATTTTTCCAATGATAGAAAAATATTTATCCTCTATACTTGGACAATATATCAACACATAATATTTTGAATTTACTCAACCTCTACAGATTAAGTGTATATCCACCTGGAGGTTTTTTCTCTAAGTTATGATTATATAATAAAGAAGAAATATTTCTTGACATGGAGATTAAATATACTTAACATGTGTACATATAGTTTTACAAACGATATGCCTACAAATGCTAATATTTAATAGAAAAATTATAACACAAGTTTCTAAGTGCTTCTTTTTATTAAAGAACAATATTACTATAGATAAAATCTTACCACCACAAAATAATATGCCTGTTAACTGTTCTTTATAAAAATTGCTACAATAATTAAAGGTAACTCACATTTAAAATAGTTTCAAATTACAAAAGCATAGCAATGTGTACAGACTATTCAAATTTCTTGTAAAAGTGAAATATAAATTAGACTAAAATTTTAAGATCTGTAAAATATAAAATATGTATAAAACCATTACTTATTTAACTATTATTGATAACAACCAATATTAATAATTTTTCTCCAGCTCAAGTGATATAAATATTTAAGTCATCAATATAATCATAGAATTAAAATAATACTAATTGTATATTCTCTTGATTTTTTCTAATGAAAACTTTTTATTTTATTAGAAACCAATGAAAATAAATAAATAAATAAATAATAATAATAATAATAATAATAATAATAATAATAATAATAATAATAATAATAATAATAATAATAATAATAATAATAATAATAATAATAATACAACAACAACAACAACAACAATAACAACTACAACAACAAACAAGAAAAATGTTCTTTTACTTAAAGGTCACAGAATGTCCTTAAGATTTTATTAAGACATATTTCAGATATTTTATTCAAGCAAAGTTTTTTTTTAAAACGTTTTAAAATTTGATTTAAATAATTTAAGGTTTCTAAAGTGAAACCCCCCAAAATGATGTGAGAATTTAACTTTGAAAATTAGGAAGATAATAGCAGAATTTTATGTATTTTTTAATGAATCCAGTAATGTCGTATAAAAAATAAAACATCACATGAAATAAAAACAAGTTGTTTTTTCATTTCTAAATAAGTTTTAATAGATAATTAATAGTTTTCCTGTAGAGAAAATCCACAAGTATTATTTACAGTTTCTCTAGAAACATATTTACAGAAAAGTTCCATTAATTATGAAGAAATTTGGTTTAAAACAAATAATCTAATATGTAGTTGTTTTACAATAATTATTTCCCAATATTTGATTTATATCACATTTTTACATATGTAAAAATAAATTAACATTCCTGGAGTTATTTAAAAAATACATTTTAAAAAAAATATTTATTTTCTATTTGTTTATGCATTTTAAGCTTATGAAGACATTTCAGATGTTTTGTTTATTCATTTGAATAATCTCCAGCAATCGTAAAAGGGCAAATGATTTGTAAAAGATGACACCTTCATCATAAAAATTAACAGTCAATATGGCTAAACAGTTTAATTATAAGATAACTAGCATTGCAGGGAAGAGATTCTTATATATATATATATATTAATTGATTTTTATCAAGTGACTGATTTCATTAACATCTTTTCAGATTTTTATCTGAAACTTTTCTACAGTTTATATAGATATTATGTTCTTGCACACAATAATAAAGTTTTTGTATATAGCTCTCACTGAAATTCAATTGTTTAAAATTACAAATTATATTTTAAAACATATTTAAACAAAATATTATATATTTCAATAAAATGAAAATACAGATTATATTAACTAAATATATATGATGAAAATATTAAAATAAATCATTTTACCTTATTTACCATTCTCACAATAGTTGATATTTAATTTTATATTTAAAGTTATTTACAATTATAACTTTTTAAAAAAAATATATATTTCTTTAATTAAAATAGAATAAACAAACACAAAATAAACATTTGTGCATATACATTTACATAATAAATTTAATGTTTGTGCCACTACTGTAAATTGTTTTAACATTATATATACAATAATATAATTATGACAATATTAATTTTATTTTAGCTAATTTATTCCCACTTTTACAATATTATGTATTTTAGAATGATATTGTTACTTTTAAATGTTAATTTTGAGCAAATGTGTACTTTTAGAATTAAATAGAAAAGAGATTTTTAAAAATATATATCTACAAATATCTTGAAAGCTAAAATGAGACACATAATCATGGATTCATAAAATATTTTCTTGTAAGGTAGCTAAAGCTTATATAATTGATATGTATAATCTTTATCAATACTGCAGTCATGGTAAAGATAGTCTCAGACAAGCTGAAATATGTATAACAGAAGACATTTTCATAACTATAAATTGTTGTTTATTGCCAACAAGGTAACAATAGCTAAAGTTAAATTAATAATGCTTAGTCTATACAGCTACAAAATTTATAACACTGCATAGATTAGTATTATACTAACACTTATGATACT
The DNA here is from genome assembly GCA_028023455.1 of Epiperipatus broadwayi. NCBI lineage: Eukaryota > Metazoa > Onychophora > Udeonychophora > Euonychophora > Peripatidae > Epiperipatus > Epiperipatus broadwayi. Next base: position 3,470,364 of record JAQFVV010006290.1, read on the forward strand.
CAACAATGGAGGCATACAAACACAACAATGCAAGTATGACCTGCAAAATGTCCCTATGTTCATTTTGGAACCTTCAGTGGGGGAGTACAGTGATTTATCCATAGTCCTTTTTAACACTTAACCTTAGAGTTCTTCCAGATAAGTGTGACCAGCTATGACAATATGAGTGTGTGAGTGAAGACCTAGAATATTTTTAGAAATGAGTTTTAA
>JAQFVV010006290.1:3475573-3617696 GCA_028023455.1 Epiperipatus broadwayi
ACTTGTGCATACACATATTGAATTTACAGTGTATGTCACCACTGTAAATCCTTTTAACATTATATATACAGTACCCTAATATAATCATTATGTTATTAATTCTATTTTAGCTAATGTTGACAGCTAAAATATTAGAAGACATCTTGAAATCATAAAATCTTGCCATGTAAGGCACACAATACTTATATAATAATTTTTTTATTTTAAATCATAAAATTGTTGAAGTTATGTTTGTTGTTGTTGTTGTTGTTATTATTATTATTATTATTATTATTATTATTATTATTATTATTATTATTATTATTATTATTATTATTATTATTATTATTATTATTATTATTATTATTATTATTATTATTATTAGACAAATCATATATATATATATAGTGACCTTTTATTTAGGTCCCTGTAATTAATAATTCCAAAATTTTAAATGATGATATATTTGGCAACAAAGGCTTACTAAATTGGCTTTCAATAGAGATTGTTTTGAATGTATTGGGAAATTTGCTTTTGTAGAGATAAGATTTCAAACCCAGTCTAGGCTCTGACTAGACTAAAATAACAATTTAAAAGTACTATTATCATTTGGTAGATAAATACATTGATATTTTATTAGTTTTGAATAGCAATTGAAAGAAATAAACAATTAAATCAAATTTATAAATCTTGTAAAATAAATCATTATAGTAAATTATTTAAGTATATTTTTTTAGTACTTAACACAAAGCTGTCTTGAATAAGTATGAGTAATTATTAAAAATGAAGACAGAGGGGGTAATACTAATTATGCATACCAAAATCATTGGCTAATTCTCTCCCAGAGTGCAATATAATAAAAGCTATATATGTTTTAACCCAGCTGTAGGGGAGTGGACTAATTAAGAAAAACAAGAACCAAGTAAACACAAACCTCAGCTCTAATTTAAAATAAGAAAAAAATTAAAAATCAACAAAATTCTGAAATCTAATTGTATGGAAGTAGAATACCTTGCTGTCTAAAAATGTTTGAATAAGAAAGCTTAAAACCTTGCTATCATTTTAAGCCATTTCCATGACTGCATATTTCCTAGGATTCACACTGGAGAAGGAAATTAAAACCATGAAGAAAGTTTTTATTTGAATAATTACTGCTTTAAACCCAGGAATATTCAAGAAAAAGTAAGCCTTTGCTTTTATGTTATGTATATTTTTAAAATATCTTCTTTGGAAATGACATGCAAATCATTTATAAGTAGACTAAAAAAATTGATAATGTTTATATTTCGCGTGCTAGTCTTGTTATCCAGCAGAACAAGATTGTGCTTATAAAGTAAAAATATCAAGAAAAAAAAATTCGAAATGATTTTAAAACAAGTGTTATATATGATATATAGTAAATAAATTTAAAAGTCATTGTGAAATAATCTAACTTTTAGTAAAGTAAAAAAAATATGAAAATAATTGCGTGATTTAATTCTCTATATTGTCTGTGTATTTTTATCGCAGGAGCCTATGTAATGAAAGAAATAGTCAATTACCAGCTGATTAAAATGCTAAATATGTCAACGTGATAATTGGATAAATTAGTCTTAGTATTATTAAACAGTTATTATTTTGCCAGTGGAAATGTAATAAAATAAATGTTTATTTTTAAAATTGTATTGGGAAAATATACGTTGCTGTAATAGTATTTTAAAATATTTACAATGCTCAGATTATTTAAAGTTGTTACACATTACTGCACGGAGGGAAAACCAAAACCAGTAAATAACTTTAAAAAGAAAAATAAATATGTTAAGTGTGATAAAATTCTACTAATGTCCAAGGAAAAAAAAATTATCTGGATTTTAAATGTAAATAAATGATTCTTGTTATACTTTATTTGAAATGCTTACAGAATAAATCAATAAAGATTTTAATAAGTTTGTTTTGAATTATCTAAAGCAAAGTAGATAAATTTATCTTTTTAAATCTGCTACAATTAGAAACGTGAATGTTAATTGCCTGATGAATTATCGCTACGGAAACTCTCAAATAATTTCTGCTTTTGGATAAGTGTTAAAAAATGCTCATTTCACACCCAACAGGAGAATAAAATATATATGCGTTATCTGGAATGTTTTACTAACCACAATATTCATTCTTAAGAGTCGTTTTGTTACTCTAACTTACCAGGATAAATAACTGGGATGAACAGAGTATAAAATTTAATGGATAAAAATGTGCTTTTATTTTTTTTTATCATTGCCGTGTTATTACTTACATAATGTGTTAATTGGAAATTTTGTTTTTAAAACATATGTGTTTTACTGTGGCATGAAAGATATATATATATTAAGTTCAAGAAAAAATGTGTAAAATATATATCTATTTTATGTATTTTTTTTTTTTTTAGTTAAGAGAAAACCGGAAAATATATATATCATTTATTTAGAGAGAGTGATAAAAAAATATTTACTTCTCTCATAGTCTAAAACTAATTTTAAAGTATATTAAAAAGAGGTAAATGTACAGACATTTTATCAAAAATATATATATTGGCATGACTGAAATATTTTCTAATATAAAAGAAACTTTGATATAAACCTTTTTTTCATTTTGTAATTTGCTATAGAAGTGAACGTGTCCACTTTGAATACAAATACAGGTTTGATCTTTATTGTTTAAATCCGTTGTGCTCTCTTTAATAAAAATATAGTTGTTATTCTAAACTGATTAACGATCATTGGACATAGGTATTTGGATTTGGATGTTAATACATTAATAAGTTTACATTATAAAATGGAATATGTAGATTTTCACTGTTATTGTTGGTATTGTTTTTATCTTGCTATAATTTGAGAATGACTAGTGACAGTTTTTAGTTAATGGGATGTTCCAATTGAATGGCATCCAATATATTAATATTTATATGGAGCATAGGCTGATGGAATCACCTATGGCTAATTTCATGATAGAAAAGATGGATAGAATCTGAGCAGTAATTAATGCTCATTAGTATAAATAATCCTAAAAATAAAGGATATCTATGGTTTGAATTCTAGTCTTATCATGGTGAGGCAAGGCCCACACACATATGTATACCCATAGAGAGGTATAGAATCAGCCATATATTATTATACAACTGTCATGTTGTTTTTATAAAGTCTCCCATCTTAGTGTTAAATTCCTCATGATAATATAGAAATAGTTTTTCCACCGTGTATGGTGAAGTATAATAGGTCCAGATCATATAGAAAATATAAAATAATATTAAATTTAGGAATACTCATCTAGCATAGTGTTTTATTAATTGAAATAGTGTTTATGATGTTGTGAGATCATCATCAGTTGTTGACAGACCAAACCAAGATCTATTAATGATGGTAGAAAATTTTAAAGGTAGAAGTAAGAGATGCACATTAGGAGAATGGATTCATTTTCATCAAATAATGATGTGACAATAGAATTGTAGGATCAGTTATGCATTCAAAGGTTGAGCTTGGGACATAGGTAATGCTTAATGAGATCTAGGTGTATTTGACTTTTAAGGTCTAGTCTTCATTTAATACACTAAACTTAGTCATTTCAAAGTTAAATAACTTAGTAATTGCACAGAATGTGATAATTGCCCTTATAATGTGATAATTGCCCTTATCATATTCTGCTAAAAGATAGGGCTTTGGGATAATGCAATACTTTATAATGTTGGAATTCTAAATTTAAACTTTGTGCATATCCTAGAGTTCTAAATATACTGCTATTATGTAATTTATGTGCTAGTGCAGCTTAAATAAGTTTTAATATCTTATTTTTAAAAATATGCCAAAGAGTAACAAATGATATTTTGAATATTATTTTCTAAATAGGTTATATCATTTGCTGAATATATGGTTAAGGGAATAATAAGTATTTGTCCCATCCATAAATTATTTTACTAGATTAGTTTTATTTCATGCCATACCTGTGAATTAAAAATTTGTACATAGTGTAAATAAAGTTTGTTATGTTTAAAAATTTATGTAGTTGCATGTAATCTTATTGCTAAGTACCACATATATATATACTATTATTGTTATTGCTATCAACCTATCAGAAGATAAATTTGAAATCATCATCAACCAATATAGCACTATTAACTATATTATGCTATATCATAATAATTTTGGTAAGTCTTGTAATTTATTGGTACATCTAAAGCATTATCACACAGTAATTAAAATGTTAATAACTTGTAGTACAGATTGTTTTAAACAATATATTCAAAGATAAACATAGTCTTGATTTGATTGATTTAGTTGAATCCACAGGGCTATCATTCACTGATCTTGGTCACATGGTTTATAATTATTTAAGAAAAGGAATTTGGTAAGTTATTGATTTTTAATTATTAAAAAGTCATTCCCAGTCATAAATTTTAAAGTTTATATTAGTTATAAAGTTTCTTTAGAACTGCTAAATATAATTCTTGATTTAAGTTATATTGAGAGCTATTAGGTGCATTATGTTTGGGTAGTGGTAAAATCCCTCTTACTGACTCAAATATAGTTTATATAATGATTTTGAGTGTTTGAACCCTGAGAAGAATTAGTTGTTAGATTTCAAGATACAATTTAAATTTGTAATGAAATTTATATTTAGTCAATTGTTATAGTTAGACTTGAAATAGATTGCTTGCATTGTTTTATGAAAGTCAACAAAGCTTTAAGATGCAAATTATTTTTTTTTGGCATAAAATGTATAGTTTTTTTTGGCTTCATGATAGATATTCTGGTTGTGTCAAGCTTGAAATCTCTACTTTTATCACTTAATACTATATTAGTTTATTGTTTAAGATTTCAGTCTCCATTATTGGCAGTGTTCATCAATTTCATCTTGATCAATTCTTTTATTTATTCATTCCCATTTGACATTGATTCATTGTCATAAGTGATTAATCATACATTAACTTTTATTCGCTTATCATCTTCAGTATTCATTAACTATTATTCTATCATCCTCTTAATCATTCATTGTTCTTCTACATAGTCATTCTTTTCTCTTCACTTTTAGATTCCTTTCATTCCATTGTTCCATTGTTACTTCTTTTAGTCATCCATTTAATCATCTACATCATACTTTACTTATCATTTCATTTATAAGCTTAATTTCATAATCATTTCAAGACATATAATTATCAGTTGTTTTGTTAATTTTCTGAATGTCAAAGTTAACTCATTTCATTTTGTTTGTGTGGATTTCAAAGCTGGTTTGACCAGAAGTTTTTATCTTTATTAGTCGCCTTGTGATCTTCTTTAGATTGACAGTTTCATGCTAGTTTTATTCAATCCAAGAATCATTTTGTTAGATTTGCATTTTTGTTTCTTCATGCTTATATTCTTGATTGTGTGAGTACGTTAGGTTCCATAAGAGAATTTAGTCACTAAAATGTGCAGTATGATTCTTTGGTGACCAGCTAGATCAGGAAGCTAGGTTACAGATGCAATTATGGCCTTTGCCAACGTGACATGACTGTTTAGTAGATGAAGGCTGGCTGTTGCCAGGTTACAGTTGCGATTATGCTGACCAATATGGATGGCATGATGATTGGCTGTAGTTAGGGTACAGTGGTGATTATGGTGCCTAAAATGTGATATGATTCATTTATAGTACAGTGGTCTTGGGAGAAGGTTACAATATATATATTGTAACTCGGAAGTAAGTGGAGATCGAATCTAACCGCAAAAACAATATCTGCAACTACCAGGGCGCCATCTAGGCATTTGAGCCTAGAAAAATTTATAAAGTAGGCAGATACACGCTGTTAAGATTCCACTTTATTTAAATATTCCGATCGTTAGCCCAAGTCACTAGCTCAGTGGAGTAGCAGAGATAATGGAGATGAAAATTTTATATTTTAAATATAAAAGAATAAAAGCCACTGCCAGAAATTAACACATAAAAATATTTATTTACGCACATATAAAATAACATTTAAATTTTGAGGAATAAGTTTAACATTTTAGATTTTTTATATTAACTTTTAATTTTACATTTAACTAAGTTTCAATGAGTTTAATATTTTATTTAGCTAGTCAAGTATGAATAGACTACATAGATCTGCATTTGAAAAGAAAATATTCTTCCCTGATTTAACCTTAGGCCACAAATTTCGCAACCAAACTGGCGCCAATCCATCTGATACATTCATGTATTCAATGTAGCATGATACGACAACACAAAATCCTATACTGTCAGGAAAGTACATCTGAACAGTAAGTAGAATTAGAGAAGACATTGACTCTCCACCAACAGGAATGTTACATCTATTGGCAAGTAGAACAATAAACAGAAAACTCCATAGGAATGGACTGCGATCTTCTGCCGACTTACCAACCCATCCATAGGCAAACAGAAGGTGTGTGGCGTATATATGCAATCCTGCCCGAAGCAGATCTCATACTACATCTACTAATTACACAAATATATCCAATCCATTGAGCCAATTCAACTATGAAACGAATAACCTAAGATTACCCTCCCTTAATATAACTTTACAAACTATATAGCCATTCACGCCCGACTTAAATTTAACATTTAGATACATTCGCACAAATGAATTTTATAAAATTTGTTTTAAAATGTTGAGTATAGATCAGCTGCACAGATTCCATGGTCAAAAACATCCCAAATTAAACACAACCGATCAAAATACAAAGTCATCGATAAGCATCACTTGCATAGGGAATATACAAATCCCATTAGCATTCATCGTAAGATGCTTGCAGTGATATCATTGACATATATTCTAATCGAATGTGAAAACCACAACATTATCAACCGCTAACAAATCTATGCAACGTCTATACCCAACCTTAAATTTCATCATTTAAAATTTAAACAACAAATAATTTATACAATAAAAGAAAAAAAAAATGGAAATGATTTTTATCAATCGGAAAACATATAAAATTAAACATTATTAATTTGATTTAAAAACTTACAAAAGTCAGATAAGAGTCCGTTTTTAACATTTAAGTTGGCTTGTTTATCAATTTATAAAACTTGACGAAAGTTCTTAATTGATTCTAATAATTGTTCATTTCATATAGCTTATGGTAGAAGAGTCCAGGTTCCTGTTTTCAATTCCCACAACACCTCCATTGGAAGATAATGTTCTGGAGATGGCAATAGCTGGTTCAAGGTATCACAGTCTTTTCATTTTTCTTTTTAAATAGAGAGTGTGGTATGTGCGTCCTACCGCATCTCTCAAACACACAACGCTGGAACTCCAGAAAAAACTGTATTTCCCTTTTTATATTATCCACATGGATTCAATTAACAAAACATCACTAATCCATCACTTTCATTAGGGTCCAAGCCAAGGCTTAGTGCTTCCATTGGTCAAGCTAATTTCTCTTTATTTTCTTATCTATCTTTCATCAGATCATTTTAATCATACAAGAGCCCAAGGCTAGCTTGGTTTTCGATAATTCATAAACAATCATTTCCATTTACAGATTACATTAATTAATACCTGTTTTTATTTTTAAATCTTGTACTTTTTTTTTATAAAAAAAGTACGTTCAAATACTTATTTGTTTTTTTTTTTTTTAAATATTTTTAAAGTTTGGCATCTGCGCGAATGTATATACGTTTAACAAACATTTTAATTTTAGCGTTTAGTTTTTTAATTTTATTTGCGAACTTTTAAGTTTTTATTTTAAATTAATGTAACGACATATTTATATATCGTTACATATCAGTAAACTTCCTCAAAAAACAAAAACATTAAAACAAAAAAGAATTTACTTAGTGTTAGTAATTACGTTACACAAATTTGTTATATATGAAATTTCAAAAGGACAAAACTTTTTTTTTACAAGACAAAACAGTAATTACAAATATAATGATAAAAAAAAAGTTGACTGATGATTCCTTACTACCAGCTAAATTTCTGCCCCCTCCCTTCCAAGTTTCATTTCTCCTACCTTTAACTATTTCTTAGGCAAGTTGAATGATTAGATTTTAATTTATACAAGACTTTTTTTTTTTTAAAAAAAAATATGATTTAGATTTATTATTACATTTTATTTATTAGTTTTTATTCCTCGTATTTCTCTTTACATATGCACAATTTTTCTTACTGGCAGTACCTTTAAGACAAAATTTCAAACTGTAACTCCACGTCAATACAACAAATATATTTATACAATTTCAGAAAAAAATTTACGGGCATGATTCACTTTTAAAATTCTCAGGGCACTCATGTTTATTAAAGATCAGCCCAAGTTGGGTAGCCAGTTGTAACTATCGGAAGTAAGTGGAGATCAAATCTAACTGCAAAAACAATATCTGCAACCACCAGGGTGCCATCTAGGCATTTGAGCCTAGAAAAATTTATAAAGTAGGCAGATACGCGCTGTTAAGATTCCACTTTATTTAAATATTCCGATTGTTAGCCCAAGTCACTAGCTCAGTGGAGTAGCAGAGATAATAGAATATAAATTTTATATCTTAAATATAAAAGAATAAAAGCCACTGCCAGAAATTAACACATAAAAATATTTATTTACGCACATATAAAATAACATTTAAATTTTGAGGAATAAGTTTAACATTTTAGATTTTTATATTAACTTTTAATTTTACATTTAACTAAGTTTCTTGAGTTTAATATTTTATTTAGCTAGTCAAGTATGAATAGACTACATAGATCTGCATTTGAAAAGAAAATATTCTTCCCTGATTTAACCTTAGGCCACAAATTTCGCAACCAAACTGGCACCAATCCACCTCATACATTCATGTATTCAATGTAGCATGATATGACAACACAAAATACTATACTGTCAGGAAAGTACATCTGAACGGTAAGTAGAATTAGAGAAGACATTGACTCTCCACCAACAGTATTGTTACATCTGTTGGCAAGTAGAACAATAAACAAAAAACTCCATAGGAATGGACTGCGGTCTTCTGCCGACTTACCAACCCATCCATAGGCAAACAGAAGGTGTGTGGCGTATATATGCAATCGTGCCTGAAGCGGATCTCATACTACATCTACTAATTACACAAATATATCCAATCCATTGAGCCAATTCAACTATGAAACGAATAACCTAAGATTACCCTCCCTTAATATAACTTTACAAAACTATATAGCCATTCATGCCCGACTTAAATTTAACATTTAGATATATTCGCACAAATGAATTTTATAAAATTTGTTTTAAAATGTTGAGTATAGATCATCTGCACAGATTCCATGGTCAAAAACATCCCAAATTAAACACAACCGATCAAAATACAAAGTCATCGATAAGCGTCACTTGCATAGGGAATATACAAATCCCATTAGCATTCATCGTAAAATGCTTGCAGTGATATCGTTGACATATATTCTAATCGAATGTGAAAACCACAACATTATCAACCGCTAACGAATCTATACAACGTCTATACCCAACCTTAAATTTCATCATTTAAAATTTAAACAACAAATAATTTATACAATAAGAGAAAAAAAAAATGGAAATGATTTTTATCAATCGGAAAACATATAAAATTAAACATTATTAATTTGATTTAAAAACTTACAAAAGTCAGAAAAGAGTCCGTTTTTAACATTTAAGTTGGCTTGTTTATCAATTTATAAAACTTGATGAAAGTTCTTAATTGATTTTAATAATTGTTCATTTCATATAGCTTATGGTTGAAGAGTCCAGGTTCCTGTTTTTAATTCCCACAATGTCTCCATTGGAAGATAATGTTCTGGAAATGGCAATAGCTGGTTCAAGGTATCACAGTCTTTTCATTTTTCTTTTTAAATAGAGAGTGTGGTATGTGCGTCCTACCGCGTCTCTCAAACACACAACACTGGAACTCCAGAAAAAACTGTATTTCCCTTTTTATATTATCCACATGGATTCAATTAACAAAACGTCACTAATCCATCACTTTCGTTAGGGTCCGAGCCAAGGCTTAGTGCTTCCATTGGTCAAGCTAATTTCTCTTTATTTTCTTATCTATCTTTCATCAGATCATTTTAATCATACAAGAGCCCAAGGCTAGCTTGGTTTTCGATAATTCATAAACAATCATTTCCATTTACAGATTACATTAATTAATACCTGTTTTTATTTTTAAATCTTGTACTTTTTTTTTATAAAAAAAGTACGTTCAAATACTTATTTGTTTTTTTTTTTTAAAAATATTTTTAAAGTTTGGCATCTGCGCGAATGTATATACGTTTAACAAACATTTTAATTTTAGCGTTTAGTTTTTTACTTTTATTAGCGAACTTTTAAGTTTTTATTTTAAATTAATGTAACAACATATTTATATATCGTTACAATATATATATATATGCACACACTGTATTTTTCCATTTATTAAATTACTCTCAGTGAGAGCTATTTTTTAAATTAAATGTTTTTTTGAAATTAAAATGTATAAAAAAGATAATATAATGATAATTGTTTGTGCTTCAATTCTGAATAACAGATCTATAATAACATATTCATGTAGTATATAATTAAAATTATTTTTTTCATCTGAACATATATAATTGAGGAATTAAATGCAAGTGTCTAATATTCCTTTAAACTAAATGATATTAGCATTTAACTTATCAATCAAGATTTTGTAGAATGAAATCAGTTGAGGTGCTCATTTATAAATGTGAATTTAAACAATTGACTTTGAATCATCAGCAGAAGGCAATTTTTTCTCTATGAGACTTTATTAAGGAAGGATTGATTAGGTTATGCTAACAGATTTGAGAATTCGGTAAGTTACAATAAAATGCTGAATTTCTAATGACAATTAATTTCTCACTTATATTTATGTATAAGGTTGGATTTTATACTCATATACAGTCTTTGGTATTAAGATAGAAATGATAGAACATCAAATTTAAGTAGAATCAGATAACTATCTCTACTAATTATTAGTTGACATAGATAATCAACAATTGATTTTAATTGCTGAATGTATAAATAAATTATATTTATTTTAATTTAAATCATTAAAATTTAACAGTTGTATGTGATTCGTTATTTGGGACAATCTAAGATAAAAATGATTTGAATATGCCTTCTCTTGTAGTAGCATTTATCATAAATAAAAAATAAAAAAATAAAAAAAAAGCTTGTTTAGAGCTCATTAGTGTGCTCTTAATTATATATATATAATCTATCTTCTTATATTATAAATGGTGCTTTACTAAATTGATTGTCCACTGCAGTGAAAGTGCATTTAATTTCACTGAATATGCTATAATAATATAAAGCTTCAAAGTAAAATAATTATTGATGTATTTAATGGGATACCATTCATGAATCAGTTATTATATGAATATGTTAGCCCAGGGATGAAAACAAAAAAAAAAAACTAATTAGAACATGGGCTATCAGTTTTTCATGATATTCATGCGCTTGTAAACAATTTCTAATATTTTGTTGAGTAGTTTGAGCATGATGACTGTTGTCATGTATTATATATTAATCTATTGTTAATGGTCAAAATTACCAATAATTAATATAAAAGTCTGTTTCGACTTTCTCTAGATTTGTATATAAAGGGTTTTATTTTGCTTTATTGAGTACATAGTACATTGTAAGATTATCTGAAAGTTGTTACAAAGGTATTACCACTTAACAATTATCTTTATAATACTAAAATTGTGGAAATCTGTAATTAAATTTAACAATATAGTTATAAGCAATTTATTTCGATATAAAATACATTTGTGACGTTTTAATATAATTTTATATGTGTATTTGATAGGAAGAAGAAGCACCATGAAATTCACCCCTTACGGTAGTTATGATATTCAACTTAATATATGCTTTTTTGTACTCTTATCTTATTCATGTATGTATGTTATATTCTCTCCAATAATTAGTTAAATAAACTTCAACTTCTTTTATACTTGCTGCAAACTATCTTTTTGCTTCTTTTTCAATGGTATTTGTTCATTTTTTAAAATCAAAACGTGATGAATTTTTTTCTTTTAATTTTAAAATGTAAAAATAATAATTTGTATTTTGATAACACTAAGAGAACACTTGCGAGATTGTTTATTTTATATCATTCCCTTAATAGAAGTTTCTGGCATTTGACATTAATACATTTATATATTTAAATTATATCATTTCCCTCAAATTATTTTTAATGTCTAGTCTTGTCTAATGTACCAAATGCTGTTAATAAACATTGCAGTGCATGTTCTGAAAAATCTAGAAAGTAATAAAATCTTAAAACGAATATTACTACCACTTTCGTTCATTGGATAAGAGCAAAATTTTCATTTGTAAATACTGTTACAATAATGGAAACTTTGCTGTACAATACTCAATAAATAACCAATAACCCACCATTATATATAATTATTCATTCAATTTTACTATCAGAATCTGATAATTAAACATAGCATTTTTATAATTTTACTATAAGATAAATATACTTTACATGAATGGTAATTCAGAGTTGATATTCATTTATGTATCAAAATTTCTGAATTTTCAATTAATGCAATCTTCTTTGCATTTTACTTTTTTGTCTTAACAGTTTCATAGATTTCAGATAAAACAGTATTATTATTAAAATACTCATGCATTAAATTACAATAAAGTAACTGATGGATGGAGAAAATCCAAAAATTACAAAGTGGTTTAGTCTACTGACATTACCTATTGTATTTGCTAATTTTACTAAAAAATAAAAGATTATTTTTATCTTAGCAGTAAAGATGATATGGAAAATAAGTCCGTTCAGATATTTATATTTGAGTAAATAGTTTGAAGTTACATATCTTCCCTGAACATTCACAAGAAATTAAATAAATTTTTGAGGTGTTTTTATATTACATATTTCTTTGCATTTAATATATAAAACATTGTCACTATAATGATAATTCTTTGCATTTAAACTCTCAGTAATAATATAAAATGATGTATCTAGGCAATCACCTATTAAAATAGATCTTTGAAGTTTAGGATATACAAACCAGTACTTAACTGTTTCTATGTCACTTTTAATTTATTATCCCTAAAAATATCTGTTTATAGCTTATCAAATATGTTATATGAATAAAAATCAGTTAAGATTGGTATTAATGAAAGTAGCTTTGTGGTTAAACGTTCATCATAACCTAAGCATTTGTCAATAAAAACCTGTTAAATTCAAGATTCAGAGAAATTAAAAAATTATTATTAAATGCTATGATTCTTTTGAAAATTCATAATTGTGGTGAACCTTTGTCACCCATAAAAAGTAAGTTGTCTGATTTACTTCTCATAAAAATTGTTTAATATAAAGATAGAAGTTACAGATTTTTAAGTTTAAATAATGAGTAAGCGAGTGATTTATATTTGACAATTATTTTTTTGGGGTTGTGTTTATTTATATTTGTTTAGAAATTAGAAAATTCTCATTATATATATGAGAGAGTATCAATTGTTTACTCTCATATTTTTATGTGAAATATATGGCTCACTAGTATAATTACTATTTAGTGACTGGAATTTCATTGTATTTGTTTGATGATAAACTTCCACAATATTTTAATTCACTAATATTATTTTACTTGTTTGTAAGTTTATATTAATTCGTAATTGTCAAGATTTACTTAGTTAATATATGCAAATTACATCAACATCATGCTTAAACAAACCAATAGATAGTAAACAAATTTTTGTCAAGCAACTATTGCAATTAAATTAGCTTTGATAATGAATTGCTGATATTCTGGAGTTAGAAAAGACAGCTTTTTGATGATATCATAACTTTAAGTGTGCACCATTTTCCCACCCTGTGCACCTAATCTTTATTGATTGCTTACTTGAAATATTGTGGCTCCAGATTTTTAGTTCATATTAAATACAAAATCCTCATTTATTACATCCATAAAAACATATTGAAATCATAATATATGTGCATGTATGCAATGCCAATTTCATGTGTATATGTGGGTATGAATCTAAACAACCGCAAAAGAAAATTTTATTAAAAAATCTTTTATCTGCAGGCATAAAATTCGATACTGAAGACCAATAAGTATGTGTATTATATTACTATAAGTATTTTTCAGTATAAAATTATAGATAAATTTCAGAAAACGATCAACTAATGATAAATAATCATACATTGAATAAAATTGTTGTTTTGTAATATAAATTTTGTATATATATATTAGAGCAGATAGTAAATAAACCTGGATATGATAGTGCCCACATGCCAGACATACCGAACAAGAAAATAACCTGTGGAATGTGATGTTATGCAGATGTAGCAGTCTGGATACTTGGCTCAATATGCTCTGATTTATTGCCCCTGATGACGCAGTCCACAGAAATCTACCACGCTTGGAAAAAGAAAGTGTCACATCTAATTACAGTCAGACTTTGGGACTTTGGTAGCATGCTGATAAAAACTTGATGACATGCCTAACTAATGATTGCATATACTTTTAATTGACTAGCTCTATACCTATTTCATAATATCAGATGAAATTTAGGTTAGTTCATCCACTTTTCAACTTTTTCTGATTCCATTATGCCCTAATATTTGAGCCCAGGGAGAATATTGCCTTTCATCCCCCTAACAGATATGAACAGATACACAAATCAACTTCTGGACCACTATATAGGTTACAACTAGCATTTCAAATATTTGATTTACCATAAAACTATTATATGATAATGACATAAGTGTGTGTGTGTGTGTGCGTGCATATATTATTCTTTGATAATTGTTGAATGTCAGAAAATAACTCAATAAACCAGAGCCCAGAATAAAATGAACCCTTCATCATTTATTGACAATGATAAATGAAATTAAAATAAAGTATTATAACAATAGTAATAATATATACATGTGTGACATATGAATTTCTACCATTCTGTTAGTTAATAATTCTCTAGATCCATCTCATTTACCCCATGGTAGAAATCAATCTATGATGCTCATTATTTACAAATCATTAATTGTACAAGAAAAATAAACATTAATAATTTAAAATGATTGTGATGCTGACTAGCTAAATTAAACATCTATTGATTTCTGCAAAACAATCTATTTGGTTTAAGCCCCCCCCCCAATCTAAGTTTATATATATAGGTATAGAAATTTACACTAGTTGATTAGTCAATCAAACGGAATAAATATGCAATGATGGTTAATCAACCATTTAAAACATATAAGGTGAATTCTGTACCAAGTGTTGTGATTTAATCTGTAAAAATAAATGAGAATCTTACCTTAATATATACATAAGCAATCTGATGTGAAGCAAGTGGTAAAATGAGCTGACCCAGATGTTATTTACAATAAAATAAAAAAAGTAACTACGTTAATCACACACACCCCATTTCTTTTCTGATAACTTTGAAAAGTGAGGTTCCTAGCAGCATAGACTATGATGTGCTCAATCAGAATATGAAAATATAACATAGATAAAAGTAAAATCAAATAAAAAATTATAACATTTATTTTTTGATCAAAATAATAGTTGGGACAACGTTCATAAAATTATCCTAGTAGTAGTAGTAGTAGTAGTAGTAGTAATAGTAGTAGTTGATGGTTTAGGAGAAGTATTTTCCAACAGCAGTTTAACTCAGCAAATCATTTTTTTTTGCAAACATAGATTTCGCAGGGGTGTCACCTGGCATCCTGTAAAGTAAACATCAAATCATAATTAATTCATCTTTAAATATTTCTGTGTATGCTTATTTTGGACCATATGTATCTTGTTGCATATTACAATGAAATAGAATGAAAATAGGGGTCTTATGCCAACATGTTAAGGAGTAACACAATCTCACAATAGCACATTTTCCGTTACCCCATCTTCATATTAAAGCACCCTTAAATAATTATTTATAATTGTAAATTATGTTAGTGATATAGAAGACATTTTACATATATATTAAAAGAGTTATTTCATTTTGCTTTCTATTATTAGCAGAATTAATTTTCGTTTTTTTTTTTTTTCAAAAGCTTTAAAATATTAAAATTCTTTCAGTCACAATCAGAACATAATTTAATTACCCCCAAAATCTATAAATAGTTGTTACTTTTCATTTCTCACTTTACACGTACTTATTTATTAATAACATTTATTTATTTTACGTGGCAAATAAAATGTATTCTTTTGTTATTAACTATATTTTAATGGCAATGCTAAAGGTTATATAAAATTTAAGGATATATTTAACGTCGATACTGACAATTAAAAACTGTATTTTCTAGAAAAGAAAAGTTATTAAAATATACCCAGAATATATTTTGATTGTGAAAAAAGAAAAAAAAATATTACTCATTTTATTTAAAAATAAAATTCCTATTGTAGTAAGATTTTATTCTTTTTGATTTTTTCAATGAATGAATGAATAAACACACACTCAGTAAATGTACCACTTTATTACTAATGGCAGTAAATATTATTATTGTTTTAAAAGTTTGTTTATGTTACTCATATTATACATATAAGTAAAGTGCATGTTATATATACATATTGTAACGAATCAAAATAAGATTATCACTGAACATTAAGTATAATGATTAAAAAGTTTTTTTTTATTTCTTTGTTTAGATTCATTTTTAAATTAATCATTGGATACCAATACCCTTAAAGAAAAGGATTATTGCTGGATATTTTACTATAACCAATCATCATCACATTGATGTAATTCCATTATCTCTGCATCTTCCCTAGATGATTGCATGATCTTTCAGAGTCGTCTATTAATTCCTTGTCTTTTGAATCGGTTCAAAATAATAATAAAAAAAAAACTAAATTAGTCATTAAAACAGAATTTATTTACAATACATAAATAAAAATATGTAGTAGTTATTTACATTTTCACAACTACCACAATATAAAGGCAATAAATAAATATATAAAAAAATCTAAAAAAAACATTAAACTTAAGAAATATGAACAGCCTTATAGTTAAATATAGAGAACGTTTAAACCATATTTTTTTTTATAGAGTGTAATCGTACTATATATATATATATATACCATTTTGACTTGGCTATTTTGAAATACGAACTCAAATGTATTTATATATTAGTTCACAGAGGGCAGTACTGGATTTCTTAATCATGTGGGATGATTTAATTGCTTAATATTTGTATATATATATATGAACACATCTTAAAAGATATTCTTTGTCTATTCTGTCATGATTGTGATTACTTTCTGGGAATATCAAAAACGGTACATAATATAGAAGAATTCCACTAGAGATAGATGTACAGTAACTCTAGTGGCAGAGTTCTTTTTTTATGCCATATGTTTTTCTCTGTGAGGCAGGTAATATTGCAGTCTACGCAACTTTAACATTCATATCTAGATACAACCACATAGTTCCATGTCTTTCAACTTTATCTTTTGTTTTTAGCTACTCATATTAAATAATTTTTGCTAAATAATATATTTGTTGATGTGGATGTAGCATTGAGGATTGCTTGTTTAAATAGTCAGCAAAGTAAAACTCTCTGAAGTTATTCTGAGGGAATCTATTTTAACTAGTGGTGTTAAAGGTTCATTTGTTAGTTTTATATATAAAAGTTTAATAAGCAGTAGCAAATTAAGAATTATATATCAAATACAGCAACAGAGTTATTATGCTTAAACAAACCCACAAAATATGAACATATACTTTTCAAAGATTAATTGCATTTTTTCTTGATTTTACAACTTATTTTAGATATTCTGTTGAGATGTTTAATTGTGATTGCTGTGGTAATGTTTTATATAAATATAATGTAAAAAGTTTTATACAATTAATATAGAACTACTATTTATCTTTTCTAGACATGAATACATTATATTACATCTTAGGTTTATTCAAGTTTAATTAGTTTTCAGATCAAAGATCAATTGTCAAAAGTGTAATAAAATGTTTATATTGTATTAGAACTTAATATTTACCTGTATTGTACAGGAATTGTTTTAAAATGTAATTATTTTAACAATTTTGTTAAAATAATTCATTTTGATGTAAATCATAAATGTGATTTTCTAATATAATTTTAGGTTTACCATACGTGGGAACAAGAAGCTTTGTGACATTCTCTCCTAAAGGTAGTTATAATTTTCAGATTAATAGTTTTATGTTTACATTATAGTTTTGCACATGATTAATGTTTATACACTATTTTCTTCAATATCTGCTTAATTAAACTTCAACTTTTTTGTCACTTGCTGTAAACTATTTGAATGCTTGTATTTCAAGAATATAATTTTATTGGGATATTGTTTTTTTTTTTAAATAAAAAATCATTTCTTTATCCTATTAATTTTAAAGTATTTTAAAAATTCATTTAATATACTTTTTTCTTCTCACATCTCATTTTTTTAAATTTATTTTATAAACTATTTATTTAATCGAATGTTTCACCCATATGTAATGATTACTGTCAAGAATTGTTTCTATACAGTATATATAGAAAATTAAGAGCATGCTGAATAAGCTCTAAACTAGCTTTTTCAATTTTTTTTTTATTATGATAAATGCTACTACAAGAGAAGGCATTCAAATCATATTTATCTAGGATTGACCCCATCACCAGATGAGTTTCAAGCTAGGGTTCTTTTCAGTGAGGAGTTAGGACATATATATATATATATGATCAATATATATATATATATATGTATATATATATACAATATATATATATATATATATATATATATATTGTACTGGTCACATGTTACCCACCAACAACACAAGCCATGGTCAGATCAAACCCAGTCAAACCAAAGATTTAAACCCAAGACCAAACTGATTTCGAACCCAACTCATGTGCTCAGATCAAATCAATGGATAAAATATGTAGACAGCACATGGCTATGCACCAAGGAACTAGCTCAATGGATGATGATGATTTCTAAGACCTCTGATCTGACTCTACTAATGTACAATAAAATGACTACGGTTATTTATAAATCAATTCAGATATGTATGTTTGGGTTGCCAATACAGACAGTGAGCATTAATATTAAAATAGTTATTAAATAATGAAAAAAATTCAAAACCAAGTATGTTATATAAATATATATTACCTCTAGTCTTTAGGAATGGGAGTTACAATTTACAGTAAGTAATGGCAGTTGTGCTCATATGCCAATGAATAACATGCAATTATGGGAGAAATATATATATATCTATGCCCCGACAAGTAAACAAAGGGAAATAAAGGTATTTGGCTTGGAAAAAAACTTATTATTCTAATTAAAAAAAAGTGAGATTTATTTTCACATATCCATAAAGCAATTCACAAAAAGCATGATTAGTATATAGGGCAGGGGTCCCCAACCTTTTTGCACTTAAGAGCACACTCTATAATACTGGCCAGGTGGTAGGCACCATTTATTTTTTCCAACCAGATTGTGGGCCTCATTTATTTTTTCAATGTAAATTTATAGTTGGATATTGTTAATAATACACATAATGTACAAAAAATATTTTTTTCAAAATTAAAATTTTAACATATAATTAACATTTATATTTCTATGCTCTAAAAGTATAGTGTGCCCTACAATTTAATTACAATATAACACAATAATTTATAAGAAATTTTAAAAATTAAATTTAGTTGTATCAGTTAAATAATTTTTTATCGTGTTCAGATAATGGCGGGCACATGTAAAATGGTCTACGGGCACCATGGTGCCTGTGGGCATAGGGTTGGGGAGTCCCCTGATATAGGGCATAACTTTAATATTTAACAAAGAACTTATTTAATTATAAATGAATATGAAGTTGTTTGACTTTAATAATATCAATTCATTACGTTTTATGAGCATGAGAGTGGGGCTTTATTGGAACTGAAGAATAAATGGTGCTGACGACTTATGAGCATTAAAACAAATATGAAATATAATGGCTTGTCAGTGACTTAAGAAGTAAAAAGAATGGCTTGTGTTTTACAAGTCTTTTCTGCCCTATAAAAAATCATGGAACACAGGAAAATCCAGGCCAAGACATAGCCGTGAACCTTTGGTGTTCCAAATATAATAATGAGCAAATGAGGAAGTGATTTCTTCCTATGTATTTAAAATAACAATAAGATCACTGATGACAAACCTATGAATCAAGAGGATGGCTCACATTAGCAGTGTTCAGAAAGTGATGATTCACTGATCATTATATTTAATTAAGAAAGCCCAAATTACACAATGAATGCTTTACATAATGACCTGATCATGTCACATTAAATCCAAACATGGTTACAAATGAATGTGCTTAACACAATTATAAAATTATACTAATCATACCTGAAATATCATGCCCTCTCTGAATATTAATATAAAATACAAAATTTAAATTAGAATATATTTTATTCCATTTATCAACCTTTAGCAAAACATTTTAATATTAATATGAATAAATAAATATTGTGAAATCAATAAAATAGTTGGAAGCATAGATTAGAAAATGGGCTAATAATTATTATCAGCATTAGTAAAAATAGCAAACATTTAATAAATCCTTCAACTTGATAATTAATAGAACCATATTAAATTAGTTTTAATGGGAAATAATTTAGCTATAAAATCTAATAAAAATATTATTTTCATAAGGTAAGTGTAACAAAAGAGATTATTATCAAGTTGAAGCATTTTTGGCATATAATAAAAAATAAATGACATTAATAATCATTCGATAAATATATAATAAAGTTAGTTAAACAAACCACCATCATAAAAAAAGGAAGTTAACAAAATATTAATTTAAAGGACTAGAGATAAAGATAAACAATTAATATACAAATTAAGACATTATAAAATGAGAAGAGCTTTAAACAGTAGTAAACTTAAAAGGTGATTTTAAGTAAAGTTCAGAAACTGATCAAAAAGTTGCAGTTCAGTAAATAAAGATATTATCAGTCCTTCCATGGTTTGTTCTTTAATTTACATGGCAGAGTCCAATTGGGTTGAAACGTAAGTGCACATTTTAACTTATATGAATAGCATTTTTGGATTGACTCTTTAAGGTTTTGGCAGCTCAGGATTGGTATGGACAAGTTTCAATTTTGCAGCTACATTAGAAGATTTCATGGGAATTTCAGGGTCCAGCAATCAGATCCCTAAAGTTAGCCATGCCTCATGCTGAAAACACTATAGAAATTTACAATTTAAATTGATAAATCAGCATTTATTTTTTATAGTGTCTGTATACAATTGTAATTACATTCATATCGGCTTTTTCAAACCAAATTGTGCAAACGCTTTTTGCGAGTGTTAAATAATAAATGAATACCCTCTGACCCATACAAGATATAGAATTTATTGCATAAATTCTACCCTCTGACCCATACAAGATATAGAATTTATTGCATAAATTCTATATCTTGTATGGGGCAGAGGGTATTCATTTATTATTTAACACTCACAAAAATTCTATATCTTGTATGGGTCAGAGGGTATTCATTTATTATTTAACACTTGCAAAAAGCATTTGCACAATTTAATTTAAATTGATGTAACTTCAAATAGCAAGTCTTCTAAAAGTAATGGCTTCTCATTATCTTTGAAACTTTTCCAGGCTATTTATACATGTCCTGTGGTTTTCTGCCCATTCTGACTCTTTATGCCTTCAGGCTAAAGCTTTTTACATTATCAAAAGTTAAAAATTTTGTTAATTGATTTCAGATTCATTCCTTCAATAAGACTTTCAAATTCATTAACTTTGAATTCATTTTCTGATTAGAAAATTAATTTATAAATCTGAATAAACGATTTTAATTGAGAACCATCCTTACATTTTAAATTATTATTTTTACTAATTAATAAAAATTACCCATTGTTCTTGGGAAAGGACGATCTGAAAGCTTATCAAAAGAATGTAGCTTTTAATCACAGAAAATTGAACAAACTGGTAAAAGTAAAAATAAAACATTCAGATGTAATGAAACTTTATAATGAATATATATATATATATTTAACTATTCATAAATATATACTTATATCTATGCAGTTACAATATATATGTTTTCATGAATAATTTTATCATGAAGTTATTAAAATATTAGTTTAAATATAAAATAATTGGTTTTAACAAATGTTTAAATAATACTCTATTTTAATCGAAATTAGCGTGTATTGAATGTATAAAGCCCCATTACATTCAGAAATTCACTGTTAGTGATAGGGTTTGAAGTAGGCTTAAGGTGAGATCTCATAAAACTCAGATCGTACTTAGATCCAACCGCTTCAATATATATATATCATGTGACATCTAACTTTCTATTACTTACATACAAGTATCTGTTTATAAAGAATTTCCATATATAACATAAAAATGATAATTTTTGTATAAAAATTACAATTTTTCTAATTTACCTTTTGCTTTCTGTCATATCGGTCTAAATATTTTTACATTTTTTTTTTGTAATTAAATTTACTCTTTTTATAGAAAATATGTTTCTATTATTATACTTACTATTTTTCTAAGTACAACTATCTCTAACACTTTCCATTAAAAATGAAAAATAAAAACAGTTTTGAATAGAAAGGGTTAGAAATGTCATTGTAATTACAGAGATAATAAACATAATATTTGACAGATATTTTCCATAAAATGTATATTTAATTATAAAAAAATAAATGTAAAGGGATCAGAAGCATCATATTCTTTCTATTCTTTCATTAAAATTTCAAACTTTCAAGTTTAAAACAATTCAACATCTAATGATTAAATATTGATAGGTATATATATATATATATTGTTTATACTAGAAATGTAATATTTGTAATTTTTTTTAAAGCTAATATAACTGGTTATTATAGTAAGATAATATATTGTCTTACATGATTTAGAAATCATTTTATATATAAATTTTATATTCGAATGTGTGTGTACTGTTATAAATATTATTATTATTATTATTATTGTTTTCAAAATTATATTTTTATTTTATTTTAATTGTTTCATCAATAAGTTAATAAATATTATGATTGATAAATGCATTATATTTATAACATTTTAAAGGCACATATATTCGAAAATATAGGTAATAAAGAAATAGTGAAGAAGACTATTATTAAAGTTATTGTTTAGAAATAAATATTAAATCTTATTACATATCATACTAATATCTTATTACTTTCATTTTTAACAATTCATCTTTCAGTATAAATGAGATATTAGCTTGAGAGAAGTGTATTTTGTCTAAGTAAGAAGAAAAGTATTAGCAAGATGTATAAGATAATATTTTTTTTTGTTATTTTGTCTTTTATTTACAATAAATGTTTTATTGAATTAATATCCCATATGAGTTGTTTTATTATATATGTTCAATTATCCATTTCCACACACATATATAGTCAACATAATATAGTTATTAAAATTATGGATTTGCCAGTATAAGTCAATTTAACTAATCTGTCTGGAGTTGATAAATCTTAATATTACAATGCCAATAATATATTTTACTTTGCTTAAAATAGATGATGATGTAGGTAAAAAGGTACCCAATCTTCATCATTGTCTATCCTGTAATAAATTTGATAATTGACAATTTTGCAATAGTTTTATAATTGAATAAATGCTTGGAATATGATTAAATTAGTGTTACAGAATTGTTATCTATAAAAGTTCTATTACCCTTATTTGCATACTATATGAATACCATATCCTATAACCTCACCTGAGCTAAGCCATAGAGTAATTAGAGCATAAGAATCTTTTAAATGTAAGTAAAAGGCAATTACAGTTATAAATTCATTCTATCTTGTATAGCATTGGCACCTGGGCATTTATAAATCCAATAAAGTGAAATAAGTGAGGTTACAGGGTGGGTAAATGGCTGTTCCAATGTGGATGGCTTGACATTTATGGGTTAAATGCTCATTATATTTATGGGTAAATGGTGTGCAATGTGGCAGCATGATTGGTTAATGATAGTGAAGTGGAATCACAGCCAGCATGTTAGATTTGATTGATGATTATTGTAGATAAGGGTAAATGGCTGTCCAATCATGGGGTATCAAATACTTAAATCTCATATCTTGTAGAGTGTTTATCTTTTTGTTGTCTTAATTGGGTTAAATGAATATCCAACTGGGGCCTGATATTTATTGTCATATACCTGAGATGAGAAGTCAGATTGAACTCAAGTTCTATTGGATTGAGGAAATTAATCTAGTAACTTTGGAATTATTTTATTCCTGTTTTAAATATACAATTATTGCAAAATTGGTTCCAAAGTGAAATCAAGTTGGCAGTTTTCTTATTCAAGGATTCTTTATATCAATCTGGAAGACTAATAGAAATGTTTGACAAAATGGAACTGAGGTTATAAATGGCTAACCAACATGGATGGTAGTATTTTGTGTTAATTTACCCCAACATGGATGGATGATAGATTTGAGATTAGAATTATTACACAATCCATAATTTGAATTTGTAAGCACCAAATTCAACCATAGTATGTAAATGTTGAGCCAACTAGGGTTCAAAATAACCCAATTAGGGCTCGAAATACAGCCACATACCTGAGAGATGTTTAGTATGTATATTGATGTCAGATGTATAGTTTAAAAAAAAGAAGCATTTTTTGTGTGTAATAAATAAATACAGCCATGAAACAGCTTAGTTTCAATTTTAAAGTTATATAAATATCACAACTTATAATAAGTCTTAAAGTTGATAGCATTATTTTTTTTTTATATTTTGCATATCAATGAAATATAGCATTGCAGCCAGATAAGCATAGAATTATTGCTGGTGTTAAATTATAAAGTAATGATGTTGTTCATATTTGGAAAATTTATGTTGTAGAAAGTCTATAATTTTGAAGGTTAGTTTGTATATTTGATTGTTAGTTTTGTTGGTTCTATTGCAAGTTTTGGTGATGGATGGGAAGTTTCTGTCAT
Organism: Epiperipatus broadwayi; assembly: GCA_028023455.1. NCBI lineage: Eukaryota > Metazoa > Onychophora > Udeonychophora > Euonychophora > Peripatidae > Epiperipatus > Epiperipatus broadwayi. Next base: position 3,500,412 of record JAQFVV010006290.1, read on the forward strand.
TGTCTTGAGGATATGATGTATTCATGCCACTGGTGACTGATTGATCTCATTCACTGCTCCAACCCAAATTATGTTATCAGTTACTATTTATCATGAAGCAGTTAACAGTAGTACTGCCATGATTTTGCCTCTAAGACTCCAGAGAGAGCAAGGCATAGTTCATTGTAATATATATGTAATATTTGTCTCTAAGACTCCCAAAGATGAGCAAGACAATATTTTATAAATATCCCCTAAGACTTGGATGCAAGCAGGGTAGTGCGATAGTGTTTGCAGTAAACTATTATGGGTTGTAGTAGCTTAGAGTGGCTAAAATGGGATGATCAACAGTGTTCATGGAGCATTGTCTGTTTTAAGAGTGGTGATTGAATTCTCCTATCTATCTCAGGATTGTGAATGGATAATCATTTATTTGACTGTCAGTATCTGTCAGATCATTAGAGGATTAGAATGAGTATATAACTCATTCTTAAAGGGCTATTTTCTATATTCTTGTACAAAGGTTAGCGTCTTCTGTATTTAATTATAAATTGTATATCAGCTACCATAATAAACAGCATGTCATTATTAATTTTATTTGGTTATAAAATTCATTTTTTATATGGTTATAAATGCTGGTTATAATGTTTAAATGTACCCAACACAGCATAAAGATAGATAAACATGTTGGAATTATATTGTCTTTATCAATAATTTAAATAGGTGTAATTTGCAATATAACTATAGAGGATCAAGCAAAATTTGGTTTATAATCCAAGCTATGTTTGGATCAATGCTATCTAATTAAAACTTAATGTCTTCTTGTCTATGTGTGTGTGGAAAATCGAACGTTATATGGGAAAATAAAATTGAATAGATTATGAAAATTTTATATGGTTTTAAGTGATGATGGTGAATTTGAATTGTTGCTTTGGTGGTAGTTGAAGCTGGTGAACCTTATTTTTTTGAGTGGTATTAATAAATTTTTAAGAGATTATAAAATGGGAGAGTTTAGCTTATATGATAGTTTGGGTGGGTCTCAAGAGACACCATCTCCAGACATTGTTGCATTGTCCCCTGGCCTTGAATCAGGAAATGAAGCTATAGATATGTCATATGGAGAATCTAATAGGATGAGAGATACTCTCCCTAAATTTATAGATGGTGATATGCCGATGTGGATCGATCAAAATTAGATAGGTCAACAGAATTAAAATCAGAATTAAAAGAACTAAAGTCAGAATTAGCAGAACTAAAGTCTGGTCAAGTAGAAGATAGAGAGGGGAGAGAAATAGAGAAGAGTTAAAAAAGATGTTTTCAGAACTAAAGTCAGTAATGACGTCAGGTCAAGTAGAGCTAAAGTCAAAAATAAAATTGAGTCAAGAGAAGCCGGAGGAGAGGATGGCTGAAATAAAGGCAGAAATGTCAGAGAAAATTAGAAGTGAAACTAGAAATAAAATTAGAAATACCAGAAATGAAGCTAAAAATGCAAGAGAATATTAAAGGTCAGGTATTAAAACCAATATTGTTCACTACAGAAAGTTAAAATATCTGATGATGATTCGATAGTGCTGTTTAAGAAAGAAAATCAGAAGATTGTTAAACTAGTTAGTAAGAACATTGGTTTAACCAAGGAAGAATTAAAAGCATACAAAAAACTTAAATTAAATCAAATAGAAAAAGGAGAACCTAAATCTGTAGAGATAGTTAGTAAGACCAGTGATCTATTTAATGAAAATGAGAAAGCAAGTTCAGAAGTTATTGAAATAGATGATAAAAATGTAAATGTAGAAAAACCAGATGTTAAGTTAATAGATAGTATGGAAGAAAATAAACCATTGATGAATTTAGTAGATAAGGAAAATTTGTCAAAGGTAGAACTAATTGAAAAGGATATTGGGTTAGTTGATGGAGAACTAAAAGAGTCCAAATAATCTATTGAAATTTGTAGTAAGGGTTTTGAATTAGGTAATGAAAAGTTAGAAAAACATAAGGAACCCATTGAAATGATTAATAGAGAATAGATGTGAATGAGGAGTTACAGAAGAAAGATCAAAGTTGCGTGGAGATGAAGTTAGATTTTCAAACTATGATAAAAGAAATAAGAGCAATGAAATCAGATTCTCTAAGACATATACAGGAAATGAAGCAAACGGTAGTAGAGATACAAAGATATAATCAAGAATGAGAAGTGCATAGAATAGAAATAGCAGAGAAAATTAGGGAATCATGGGAGAGATCACAAAAACAGGCAGTAGAGATGAGTGTAAATTTTCAAGGTTATCCCAAAGAGATAAAATTAAATGATCCTAATCGGTCAAAAGAGGTAAACTTGATTTTGCAGAGTCAATATAAAGAAAATCAAGAATTGGTTGTAGAAATAGTTAGTGAAAATGAGCAAATAAATAAAGAATCTGAGAAATTAATTGATATTAAGATAGAAAAAGTTAGTACAGATGTAGAAATAACCAAAGAACACGTGGTATTAACTAATAAGGAAGTTAGTGAATTTAATGTAAAATTTAAAGATAAATTAAGAAAGATATTTAATGGAAATATTCTTAAGAAAAAAATTAACCCAGAGAGAGATCTGGGAAAAGCCAAAATAAAACTTAAATTCAGAAGTAAGGAGAAAATCAAAGTAGATGTTATTAAAAAAATAATTAATCACAATAAAAATACAAAAAAAATTAAAGTAAAATTGAAGAAGTTTAGTGGAGAGAAGATTAAGATAAGTTATCTTAGTGAAGGTGTTTATTATATAAGAGATATTGGGAAATCAAAAGTAAAATTTAAAAGAATAAATGAAAAGATATTTAATTTAAAACTTGGCAGAAAGATTATTGATGAGGAAAAAAAATTGGAAAGGCTAAGATCAAATTCAAAGGAATAAAGGAAGAATTATTTAATATAAATCATTTTAAGAAAGTGAAGAATAAAGTAAGATATATTAAAAAGATTAGAGTTAAATCCAATAAAGTGAAAATGAAATTTTGTAAAAAAAAACTTGTCAGAAAAAAAGAAATAAAAAATATAAACACAAGATTTAAATTACTTATAATGCTCGCAGTTTGATTCCATATCCTGCAAAACATGATTAATAAAAGATATATATATATATTGTTCAATATAGAATTTATTATTTTTTCTCTTTTTCACTTATTTACTGTTGCTAAAATATAATATAAACATGAGTTTGTAAAAACCTTAAATGTTTTATTGTTTTTATGTTTGTTCTGCAAGTGTAATTGTAAACTAACCTTAATGTGAAATTTGATGGGCTATTAATATTTATTGTTGTTTATCCAATTCATTTTTCTTTCATAAGGAGGGAGGACTGTGACCTTCCAGGTTGGCACCAGAAAGAAATGTGAAAAGTTCACATTTGTGCTAATAATGGGTAAAGATAATTATCTTAGAAAAATGAATTGTGATAATAATGTAATATTTAAAAAATTGAGTTTTAGAAAAATTAAACTTTAGTTGGATGTACCAGTTGATAAGATTTTAAGTTATATATCCAGTAGTGGAAGAGGAAGATAGAAAAACATCAGGGAATGTTGGTATAAGAATAAAATTAATAGGAAAGCTATGGCAGGTGTTATTCATTGGTGTTTTAAATTATTGTCTACTCCAATCCAAGAATTAGCTTGTATATGTGGATGTATGTTCATTTTTGCATCATCTTACACTTTGTCCATCTTTTATACAATTACTTATAATGTCTAGGTTGTAATGGTAAAATTTACATGCAAAGCAAAACAGATATACTCATATATAATTGATTAGAATGATTTTACTTATATTTTATTTATTATTTATTGGTTATGTATTGTTTATAATATTACATTTGGAATTCTAAAGATTATCTGTGTGTTATTAAGTGACATTTGTAAATCAATATTTAATATTTAATTTCTCCTTTTGTTTTAATACTCTATTGTTGACATTTTATAAAGCAAGCAAGTTCTGGCATGTTGACAAGTTGATTAATAATAATAAAAAAAGAAGGCATGAGAGTGTGTTGACAAATAAAATTCTGAAAGACTACTTGAAAAATAATACTAACATGGAAAAATAAACTTGCAAGGTTCCAGCTCTGGTTTCTCACCAACCAATGATTTGAATTTACTATACTTAAAATGCTTCAGTGCCACATAAGATTAGTATTTATAATTTATTTAACATATTTGTTATAAATAAACAATACTTGGATTATAGAAAAAATATTAAAAATGAAGATGGTTAAGAAAAACAATATTCAACGCCATTGAAAAATGCTTTTTATATTTTTAGTTTTAAAAAGGTTACTCTTTATATTACACAGAGTAAAATTAAAAAGAATAAATTTATCCAATCTTACTTGTTTTCCTAATAGAATATTTATATAGTAAAGAATTTATTATTCGCATATATACATAAAATGAATAATGAAATGCATCACTGAATGCTATAAAGTAATTGCTTATAAAAATGTACATGGTTATGGATGGATCATGGATGGATCATTAATAATAGAAATAAAAAAATAATATTAAGCATTAAAAATTGGAGGAATAAAATCATAGACTTTACCAGAATTATATTATCAAACAGAAATTTTGTTTCTAGTAATTAACAGAATAATTTCATTATATATCAATGTTATTTCTTATATTTACTAGAATATTTTAAAGTATCAGAAATTATCGTAACTCTTTCTTGATTATTTTTCAACTAATAGAAGCAATATTTTTTTTATATAATTCATTGTAATTATCAAAAGCATTGTATTCTTTCATTAAAATTTCAAACTTACAAGTTTAAAACAATTCATCATCTAATGATTAAATATTGATAAGTATATATTATTATATATATATATATATATATATATATATATATATATATATATATATATATTTATTTATTTTGTTTATACTAGAAATGTAATATTTGTATATTTTTTTTAAAGCTAATGTAACTGGTTATTATAGTAAGATAATATATTGTCTAACATGATTTAGAAATCATTTTATACATAAATTTTATATTTGAATATGTGTATACTGTTATAAATATTATTATTATTGTTTCCAAAATTATATATTTATTTTATTTCAATTGTTTTGTCAATAAGTTAATAAATATTATCATTGATAAATGCATTATATTTATAACATTTTAAAGGCACACATATTCGAAAATGTAGGTAATAAAGAAATAGTGAAGAAAACTATTATTAAAGTTATTGTTTACAAATAAATATTAAATCTTATTACATATCATACTAATATCTTTATTTTTATATTGGACTATTTCCATCATCTAATATGTGTGTTGAATGTCTTTAGAAAAGTTTAATTTTTAGTTAAATATTCCAAATGCATTCAACTGTTAGTAATATCACAGCAAAAAGGTTAGTATATGCACCAACTGTTAATAATATCACAGCAAACAGGTTAGTATACGCACTAACTGTTAGTAATATCACAGCAAACAGGTTAGTATACGCACAATGTTTCAAGAGGTATTTTTCTCCCCTATTCTTCAGGTGTTGCTGGCCTGACCAGTGACAGTACTAGCATGGGATTCGAACCTGGGTCCTTAGATTCTTGATTATTGAAATTTAAGGTAACGCTCTAACCAACTGAGCCATCCTGCCAAAGGCAACAGTATGTAGTAATTTCATATACTTATCTATGAGGTTCCTCCTGATTTCTCCACTTTTTCCTCAGAGCAAAGTTGATTAGTGATTTCTATACATTATGTATAGTCACACTAGGTTGGCTTATGGGATTTTTTGCCATTGTCATGTGAGCAGCTTCTTTAAATTTTCTTCTTGGAACCTTTTCTTCTTTATCCAATATTTTTGTATTTTCCCAATTGAACGTATGTTCATTGGTCCATACATGGTCTGCTACCTTAGACACATCTGTTTTCTCTCTTCTAATCATCAGTTTATGTTCTTGCAAGCGCTTTTGAATGGGATGGCTGGTCTCACCAATATATGTTCTTCCACATTCACATGGTATTTCATAGATGCAGTTTTTTCTTTGCAGAATTTCAAGTTTAGGCTTTGTAGATATTAGAATTCCTTGTAGTGTGGTATGGCTCTGAAAAGTGGTTCTGATGTTATACTAATTGCAGATTTTCCTTAATTTGTCTGCTATTTTTGGAATGTATGGATACACTACAGTACCAATAATTGTCTTTTCTCTTGATGGTTCTTTTTCATGTCTGTTTAATGTTTTTTTAATAACAGCTGATGGATAAACATTTTTCTTAAGAGTTTGTTCTATATAGATCTTTTCTTTTTCCAAATCACCAGTTTCTGAACAAACTTCTTTTGCTCTGTTCCACAGTGATAGTATAACTTCAGGTTTTGTGTTTCTGGTGTGATTAGATGTATCGGCTAGGTATTTTCCTGTATGTGTAGGTTTTTGGTAAGCTGTAGTTTTGATTTTGCCATGAGGGAGTCTTGTCACAAGAACATCTAAGAATGCCAATTTTTGTTCTTGTTCTGGTTCTATTGTAAATTTAATTGAAGGGGATATGTTGTTGATGTGTGTCCAGAAAGTTTGTAGCAATGCTTCACCATGTGGCCATACAACAAATGTATCATCTACATAGTGAAGCCAAACTTTAGGTGGATAAGGAGTAGCTTTTATGGCTGTGGTTTTAAGTTCTTCCATGTAAATATTGCTAATCAGGGAAGACAATGGTGAGCCCATAGCCATTCTTTGATTTTGTTGGAAGAACTCGGTGTTATATTGAAAGTAGGTTGTTTTTATACAGAAAGTTAATAGTTCCATTATGCTATCAATAGGAAGAGCTGGTCTGGTTTGTAAACTATTATCATCATTTAACCTTTTTCTTACAATAGACAATGCTTCTTCACATGGTACATTTGTGAATAAACTTTCCACATCAAAGCTTACCAGTAAGTTAGTTCTTTCAATTTTCATGTTCTTGATTAATTCTACAAAGTGTCTAGAATCCCTGACAAATGATTGGGTCTTGCATGCCAAAGGACTTAGAACTTTGAGAAGAAATCTTGTCAAATTCTGGCAAGGTGAATCTCTAGAACTAACAATAGATCGTAATAAAACATGATCCTTATGGATTTTAGGTAGACCATAAAGATGAGAAATTTTGCTCAAATATGAAGTTATTTTACTCTTTTCTGAATCAGTGAAGTACTTGCGATGCTTTCTGAGTAATGCTTGTAACTTTGTTTCCGTACTTGGTATTGGATCTTTTGCCACTTTTCTATATTGGCCAGCTGTGAGGAGTTCTTGTATTTTGTTGTCATAATCAGTTGTATCCATTACAACTGTTGCATTGCCTTTGTCAGCAGGGAGAATAATTATAGATTTATCTGCTTTGAGAGATTTAATTGCTTTCCTCTCCCCATAGGATATGTTTGACTGCAATTTTTGTTGCTTGTCAATTGTTCTTTTTATTCTCCATCGCAATTCTGCTGCTTCTTCTAAAGGCAATTTTTGAGTGACTTCCTCAGTGGCTGCCATTATATCTAATATTAGATGGTGTTACAGCAAAGTTTAATCCTCTTTCAAGAACAGAAATTTCAGTATCTGTTAGATGTTTAGAACTTAGATTTTTAACAGATGAAGCTGTTACATTGCTTGGTACATTATGATTTTTGATATGCCCATGTAGGTTATCAAGTTTCTTCTTTTGACATTCTTTTATTTTTCCATGTAATATATGGACCAATGAACATACGTTCAATTGGGAAAATACAAAAATATTGGATAAAGAAGAAAAGGTACAAAGAAGAAAATTTAAAGAAGCTGCTCACATGACAATGGCAACAAATCCCATAAGCCAGCCTAGTGTGACTATACATAATGTATGAAAATCACTAATCAACTTTGCTCTGAGAAAAAAGTGGAGAAATCAGGAGGAACCTCATAGATAAGTATATGAAATTACTACATACTGTTGCCTTTGGCAGGATGGCTGTTGGTTAGGGCGTTACCTTAAATTTCAATAATCAAGAATCTAAGGACCCAGGTTCGAATCTCATGCTAGTACTGTCACTGGTCAGGCCAGCAACACCTGAAGAAGAGGGGAGAAAAATACCTCTCGAAACGTTGTGCGTATACTAACCTGTTTTCTGTGATATTACTAACAGTTAGTGCATATACTAACCTGTTTGCTGTGATATTATTAACATTTGTTTACTGTGATATTACTAACAGTTGGTGCATATACTAACTTGTTTGCTGTGATATTACTAACAGTTGAATGCATTTGGAATATTTAACTAAAAATTAAACTTTTCTAAAGACATTCAGCACACATATTAGATGATTGAAATAGTCCAATATAAAAATACAGCTAGAACACCATCATCACAAACCTTCAGAAAAATACTAATATCTTATTCCTTTCATTTTTAACAATTCATCTTTCAGTATAAATGAGATATTAGCTTGAGAGAAGTGTATTTTGTCTAAGTAAGAAGATAAGTATTATAGTTACTAGCAAGATGTATAAAATAATATTTTTTTTGTTATTTTGTCTTTTACTTACAATAAATGTTTTATTGAATTAATATCCCATATGAGTTGTTTTATTATATATGTTAAATTATCCATTTCCACACACATATAGTCAACATAATATAGTTTTAAAATTTATAGATTTGCCAGTATCTGTCTGGAGTTGATAAATCTTAATATTACAATGCCAATAATATATTTTACTTTGCTTAAAATAGATGATGATCTAGGTAAAAAGGTACCCGATCTCCATCATTGTCTATCCTGTAATAAATGTGATAATTGACAATTTTGCAATGGTTCTTATAATTGAATAAATGCTTGGAATATAATTAAATTAATGTTACAGAGTTGTTATCGATAAATGTTCTATTACCCTTATTTACATCCTCTATGAATACAATATCCTATAACCTCAACTGAGCTAAGCCATAGAGTAATTAGAGCATAAGAGTCTTTTAAATAAGTAAAAGGTTATTACAGTTATAAATTTATTCTATCTTGTATAGAATTGGTGCCTGGGCATTTATAAATCCAATAAAGAGAAATAAGTGAAGAAGACAGAGGTTACAATATATATATATATATATATATATATATATATATATATATAATAGAAAAAATCCTTGACAATGATCATGAAATATGGTTGAAATATTAGATTTAAAAACTCGTTCATAAAACAAGAGAAAAACTATTTGAAAATAAGAAAAATGTCTTAAATGATTTTTTAAAATATAGTTTATACCTTTTACTGTTTCTCTTATTTAGAATGATCAATTATTTTTCCATTGTAAAATGTGTAAAAAAATCTTAATTGGTATTAAAAGTAACACAAAATTGTACATACAGAAGTAGCTGGACATTAATATTATTTGTGCATATTTACACATAATCTTTTAAACTTACTAATAAAAAATTGCTGTATTAAATTAATGTAGGTATTAGACATTTCATCTTTGAAAATGCAAAACTTATAAAAAGCTCATACATATTAACATTTAATGTTCAAATTGGTTGTTAACATTTGGAAAATAGTTTTGTTATTTCAGCTTTATCTTATGTCAAATGTCTCACATCTGACAACAATATATAAATATATAGTAAAACTATGAACTAAATTGCATTGCTTAATAATATTTCTGCAGCTTAACTTTTAATACACCACTTTTATGCAAGATAGGGACTGGTTTCTTTCCACTTTTAAGACTTTGTGGAGGGACATAATTATAAACATATGATCAAAGGCATGTGAAAAAGATCAATAATCCCTGAGATGCACATTTCATGCTGAATCAGCCCTCATAAGTTGTCCCAGACACAATCTCTTACACATACCTTTATCTTGTTCAATATGTATGGATAGCAAATTACTTAAGTTTAAATGATGAGTGTTGACACCAACTTCTTAATGGAAGTATATTAATAATTTTTATTAGTCATTCATTAGACTAATAATAAATATTTCTGTATTATACTGAAAATTACACTACCGACATATTATTTATTATTTGATAATCTCTAGTCTAATGAATGACTAATAAAATTATTAATACACTGCATTGCTTTATCAATATACACAACTTCCTTTGTACACTCTCTAAAAAATGTAAGCACATAAACAAAAATATAAATAAATAAACAATAAACAGTAAAATTTACAAATTTAATGTATTTACTGAGGGTCTACACATAGACAATCAGATTTATATAAGAATAAAAAAAATGTATAAATGAATTTTAAAATGCATGCGCAAACAATTTTATCTCGAGCACAAAACACGAACATATTTTTAATAAAATTTCTTTAGTTTATATTGACACTGCTTACAATTTATTTTTTCCTTATTATCCTTTCCAAATTTGATGGTCAACATTTAATTGTAAAATGTATGTTATTCACAATGCTAAAGGTTTTAACAAATTTATGGATTTACTTAAAGTTGAAACTGATTAAAAAGATCATATTATTTTACAAGTCTGTTCTTAGTTAATATTTACATTTATATTCGAAAAGTTATTTAAATAACAACTGGCCAGAGTAAATTTAATTGTGATGAAATCAGAAATTTTATTACTCATTTTATTTAAAAATAAAATTTCTCTTAGTGTAAGTTTTTATTTTTTTTTCACATTTTTAATGAGCAAATGAGTTAACAAACACCTAGTAAATGTATCTTCCCAACTTATTATTAATAAAAATATTATTATTCCTTTAGAATTTTGTTTATATTATAGTTTTTTTTTCATATATGCATCTCATACAGATAAAAAGAGCCTGTATTACATATTATAATGGTCAAAATGTACAACCCACACAAAAAAATCACACAAGGGTACTTGTATGTGAGCTACATTTTCTGACATTACATGATCAAAGACTTTTTTCTAGCCCTTAAATTCAGCTAAATTTAAAAGACGCCTATTTTAATTAACCTTATTGATTGCAATAAACAACAATGCCAAAAATAATGTGATATTATAATTTATTTATATATATACATCATCACAACACAAACAATAACCCAAATGACAGCAATCTATGGGCAACATCAGTTCAGTAGTTCTTTTACCCAGGATTAAATTTAGAATGATATCATAGTATTGAATATTACTACCCTATCTAGTTTGAAGACAAATTAATATGATTAGAGATATATTGTTTTTATTATGATTACTATGTACAAACAATATATGGCACTGGTGTGCCTTAATTATCTCTATACAAAACTGATTCAATCACAACACAGTTTTAAGACTTATTAAACGTACACCTTTAGTATAAGTTAAACTCATTTATAAACCATACCATTAGAAATATTTAGACTAAAATCAATCATTTTAGGTGGTAATGCTTGCTAAGCTATGGTTAAGCCACTCACATAAAAGGAACAAAAGTATAATTTGATTCAAGCACTCTATAACATCTTTTATATTACTAATCAAACAAATATAACCAAATGCCTGCATAGGAATTACACATCTACATGGCATTAGTGCCAGAGTCATACAACTATGGATAAATAATGAAATACTAAGTAAATATAAGAATCAGCAATCATCATCTACTTTAGCCTCATTTATAAACAAATAATATATATTGTAATCTTATTTATACTACCATCTCAGGGATTTTGAACACTGGGGTGTGAAAACTCAGATACTGATATAACTTATTATTGTTTTATGAATACTATGCCAGTTATGGAAGTAATAGTTGACACTAGCTTGAGTTAGTCAAGCCAACATTCACTCTCACTATTTCAAATTAATATAAAAAATCTTAAATAACAAATACCAACTGGGAAGGTATTCGAATACTGCAACTGGAGAAATTTTATGTCAACCCACAGCATATTGCAATATATCCATCCTATCAAGTATGGTAAACTCTAGTTTAGTGCTAACAGAATCATTGTATAAATTGACACATTTATGATATGAGTTTGCAGTGTTTCAATCATTATCTCTTTAAATTTGAATGAAAATATTCCTCCATTACTCCATTATGTAGTACTTAATATCAATATATGATTTAATTTGCACATGATTGGATTTCTGGTATTTATGAGATCCAAAAACATTAATAAACAAACATAATTTTAATCAATTACAACACTTTATTAACAGTAATAATACTGACATATATTACAAAATTTACACATATTCATAGCTGTTTATTCTTCTAAATTAAACTAAAAAATAAAATAAAATTATTATAAATGCCTCATCATCAATAAAATGGGATTCACACTTGCTACGGAGGTATATTCTTATGCTAACTGGCCTATATACTACCAAAACTATAAGAACACCAGGAAAATATATCTGATGTAGTAATAAACAACTTTTAACTAATTTTATTCTATGTTTCAATTTGAATTTTCACAAACTTCAAATTTAAACTACATTTGTCAGCATATGGTTAGCTACACTGGTTAAAATAAATCATTTAACTAACAAAATATACTCATAACTAAGCATGAGGAATAATCAATTCATATGCTTCATTAAATCCTTTTAAATATCTCAACACTATAGAATGTATGCCTAGCCTTATCTTCTTGCACAAACGGTTTTAAGCATTACACGACAACAAAAAATATTAACTATCCTATAAATTGCATTTGCACTCACACACATATTAGCATAACTAATGTTCCCAACCAGAGTGATATTTACTTATTCTTTCCAGTGCAGTGAAAATATGCTTTGGCTGTTACGAAATAATTAAGATATTGAATTATTTTTACTTTAATTAAAATTTAAATCTATAATTATTATTGGTTCTTAAGCGAGCTGTACAAAGTAAAGCCAAATGTTATACATCAATACAGCAAGTCGCACATTAACTCTTATGCACTACAAGTAAATAACGAGTTCTTAAATCAATTGTAAAGCCCTTAGTATCAGTATAAACACTATCTCATAATTCTCCCTTAAAATAAACATCCATCCCTAAGGAAAAGAATGCACAAATCAATATATAGTAGCATTGGCAATGACCCAAGAATAAGAGAGCACCGTATTCCTTGGGGATGGGATATGCTAGGACTTACTCACTACACATATATAAAAAAACAGGTTTTCACACTGCACTACTACAAAATCTAAAAATCATCTCATGGTGTAGCATGAGTATGGAGTGAGGATTTCATCCTCTAGCCACTTATCAAAAAACATATTTCTAACCAACTATTTGACAAACTATGCTTCATCATGCATATCAAGATGGTAAGAACTTACCCCATCTTGAACATACTAAGGCTAGGTGCCAACTCCCATATATAGCAGATATTAGTTTTAACTTACACAGCTGTTGCATCGATGTACAAACCAATAATTCTCTATGTGCACATATCAAATCCAACAAGTGAATTCATAGCATGTTATTTAAATTAATTTTATGAAATATTCCACGAGATTCCAATATAATATTCCATCCAGAAAACACACAGTTACTCCTCCAAAGTGTTTCATTTAAGAGTCTCGCTATCACATTATATTATCATACTTATTCAAATGAGGCAGTAATTTCCAAATCATCTGTTTTATTTCTTTCAGACAGTTGCTATTCCTACAGTTAGGATTTCATTTCTTATTTCCATGTAATTTACACAAGCTTTATCACAATTTAGACACATAACAATTGAGTTTTTTTTTTTTTTTACAATTTCTCATTTTGGTATAACCTACTAAATTTTAATTACATTCTCAATACTTCTTTTATTGATAACTTTTGTTTTGTATTGAACTAGTGATAGAAATAATTCTTGGTGTTACAAAAAAAAAACAAAAAAAAAAAACAACATCAGAATTAATTGACTGAAGGAAATGCTAATACAATTAAAAAATTCCATATTTTCTTTAAAGTAACTTTTAGTCTTCCACAAACACTGTACTCTTTTTCAATCCGTTATAACAATGTCCGTCATTCTGAAAATCAGGACAAGGATTAATTTTGGAAAAAAAGAACACATACCTGATATAAAAAGTTTAAGTACGCATTACATTTTAATAATAATATACCATTTGATTCAATATTTGGGATCAGATATTGAAGTCAGTACAGATGATAATACTTCTACATTACTTATATTGGAGAGGGTAGATGCTTATACAAGCACACCCAAGATAAAAAAATAAATAAAAAAAGAACCCCTCTCCTAGTAAATGTCTGAATTTTAGCAACTTGACATGTTCATCAATCTTTGATCTCTGCCTTCTGACAATTAAATCTTTATATCCTAATTTCAATTGGCTATTCCCTATTGATTTAAAATTAAGTGTCTACATTCAGACATCATGTGGTTGTTATGGAATGTTTTCCGCTCGGAATGAAAACTGCCCGAGAGAGCCAATAAAAAATATTTTAATACTGTTAAAAATATATAGCAGGCTGACTTCGAATTCAAGATTTTGAATAAGACCTTTCGGCTATAGATTCGAAATTTAGATAAAATTATTGCTCTCTCAATGGGCTTTCGAACAATACTTCACTGGCCTTATTAAGATCGATTGTTATTTTTATAATTAAAAATTTTCATACATTCACAACATGCACACTAACACACGTGATTCTGCTTGATCAATTCCAATTTTTTTTACTTAACTCTGAATTTAACTCACAAGTTTCTTTCCATTGATATTTTATAGCTAATCCTTACTTCCCACACAAATCCATTTTTCCCCCAATTTTTTTTTTTTTTACTAATCAACGATATTATTGATCCTGTAAAATATTTATTCTTGCCCTTATCTATTCTACTCATTAACAACTATCCCTTAAATATACTCCATACATAATCTTATACTCATTTTGACTGCTTAAAACACTTTAGATTTCATTTACATTTATATTAATGAATAAGCTACTTTCATTTCAAGTATTTGTTAATGAGATTGTATTATATATTAAATAATTGTTGAAGTTTATCCAAACTTTAATGCCTACTCAAAATTACTATTATCTAAACAATTTTATCAGGAATTTAATGCATTACATGGGACAAATGTTTAACTAAACTACTGATAGAAATATAAGTTTCAAACTTAGAAAACTTTGGTAAAAACCAACAGTTACTAATCCCTTCTTTCTTCTTATATAAATTTTTTTCGAATTTAACAACATTGACAAGTTACTTAATTATTACTCATGGCGTATATAAATAATGAGATAAGTGTTACCTAGAGTGGGTTTATATATATAACTGCTTCCCCCCATCTTACTTTTTGGGTGGAACAGGTTTCAAACTCACTGCATTGTAAGTTCCTTGACTTCCCTTTTATTTTAATGCCCTAATTTTATTCACACTATGATCAGTAACGTTAAGAATAGTTTTTGAACTACTCGTTGAGGGTGGACTGGTGATCTAGTTATATAGGTGATTTTTGCAGAGTAAGGGCTCTGCATAAGTTGTGCATGACCCCTGAAGGCCCTACTACTATGCTGGAATTGCACAGTTAATAAACCTAAACTGCTTGAGGATGGATAAATCTCTCTATAAATTCTTACTCTGCCCTTAGTTCCCTCTCATTCATTTCCAAGGATTCTAGCACTTCAGATACCTATTCTGTTGTATGATGATTTGCAGCTATCAATACCTGATTGATATGATGAGGTAAATTATGCCTTACCACCCTAACTGTTTGTGACTCATATATTGTAAATGCAGTCTGTTTTTTAATCTTTACTGCTTGGCTGTAGAAGAATTGTGTATAACTATCCTT
Source organism: Epiperipatus broadwayi (assembly GCA_028023455.1). Lineage (NCBI taxonomy): Eukaryota > Metazoa > Onychophora > Udeonychophora > Euonychophora > Peripatidae > Epiperipatus > Epiperipatus broadwayi. The sequence continues at coordinate 3,516,131 of JAQFVV010006290.1, forward strand.
TTGACAGTTATATATTTCTTGTGAGATCTTATATAGAGTGTTATCATGCTTATTCTATCATGAGAAACCAGCTAAGATGAGATATCTATAAATTCCATAAGTCTGTGGCTTTAAAAATAGTGACTGCCACAAATCTCTGGCTGTATTGTATAAATGGTTACTAGCAATCACTATCTTTTCAACATCCATCAGCTTACAGAGTGCAAATAGTTCTCCCAACTTTGTAAATATTCTAAGGGAGTTTCTAAGTGTTCACCTCTAAAAAGGTTTATTTTTAAGAACTTTTTTGCCATCATACTGTTACTACTATCTTCTAGCTTACTCCAAACATTTTTATTTTTACTATAATCACTTTCTGTTGCAACTCGTATGCTTACATCACCTATTGAACCATCTTGACTATTACCTACTAGCATAGTCTGTTTTAATTGAACCTCTCCAGGTGCAATCTCTTTTGGATACAGACTATTTTTATTAAACTCATATCTTCACATTTTATCATTTGTAACTCTTGTATCTCTTGGTATAACATACTGAATGTATTATCTACTTGGAGCTCATTAAAGATTTCATGAATAAAATCTCTCTGTTACTCTTTGATCCTGTCTAATTGATTGATATACATAGCATTGAGCTCTTTTTTATCAGGAACTTTAATTAATTTTTTAGTCACAGTCACTAACTCTTTTTGTACTCTTTTAACATCTCTTTATAATGGCCAAGTAAAATTTTTACCTCTCCCTACCTCTATTTCAGATTCTCTAACAGACTCGATAAATTCTTGTTTGAATGCTTATAAGTTGAGATTTAACTGAGATTGAATAGCACTATCGATATGACTAGCCTGTTCCTGAGCACACTCTCTACATTTCTCAACCTCCACTCTTAATACTATCTGTGTATCATCAGTTCTTTTAAATTGGGCATCTAAATCTGCCTTGAAATGATCTATGAGGTAATTGGACTGGACTTCAATGCTTTTCAATTGGTGATCAATGCTGATATATGGCTGGATAACTTGTCATTTGTTTCTGTCATTCTCATTTCCAAGCTATCTAATTTGCTTTCTGCTTTTGTCTGACTATCCTGGCAACCCATTTTTAACTTTTCAAATCTTATCCCTAAATATGCCATGATTTCTTATTTACTTTGCAGTAAATTGAGCCCTATTTGTCTCCTCAGTGAAATCTATCTTAAGTTGGTCTTTTAGAAGATCTATTTTGATCTCCAGTGACTCCCTCATTGTCTCCATCTGCATATCTAGCTGATCTTTCAACTTCTCAACTAACTCTTTGGTTTCTAGTAAATTATTTCTGATAGTTTTCTCAACTCTATTTTTTAACTCGTCAAATCTACTTTCCAAATGAAGGTTTTGGGTCTTTCATTGACTTTCAAGATCCTCAGTTTTTTCTTCTAGTCTTTGGTTCTGAACTTAATTTTATTTTCTACACTTTCGTTTTCTACACTTGCAATTTTATTTTCTATACTTTTAATTTTATTTTCTACATTTTCAATTTTATTTTCAATTTTATTACTCTGAGCTATTGAATATTTAGTCTCTTTTTAATTCATTCTTTAATCTATTACTCTGAAAATTCATACTTATCATCATAGCCTACATCATTAGCCTAATCTGTTCTACCCGAGTGTTCTTGGGTTGTTTCCAGGCTTAACACACAGACCTCAAAAATGATACTTGCTTCATTTTGTAACCCAAACAGCATGTCTTCTAAGGTCCCTCCCACATGAATCTCTTGGTTATCTGGCTCAATTTAAACTTTGGACAATATATACTATTATATTTTATATATAAAGAATCAGGCATACATCCCTTCTTCCTTCCATAAATCAACTATCATGACCCTCTTAACAACATAGTATCAGTCACCCTAGACAGGATCAATCTAACCAATATTCAATTATCAATCACAAGCTTAGCAAATATTTTGGAATCCAGAAATCCAAACCATTGATGAAGAATTAGTTTTAAATGTATTTTATTTTTTTTAAATTTATTTCTTGAAAACACCAAGAAATTTTGTATTTCTAGTTATTAATTGACAACACACTGCAACTCATAATATCTCAAGATAATAAATGCTTAAATAAATCTATGATGCCCAGATCTTATACTAAGATGTTTATATGGCTTCATACACCCACTATTCTTTAGGCAACATGCTGGGCAAGCTATTTGTAACCTTATTTATACTATGATCTCATGGATTTAAAACAGGTGTAAAAACTCAGATACTGATAAAACTTATTATCGGTTTATGAATACTATCCCAGGGATGGAAGTAATAGTTGACTGTAGCTTGTGTTAGCCAAGCCAACATTCACTCTCACTATTTCAAACTAATATAAAATATTTAAATAACAAATACCAACTGGGAAGCTATTCGAATACTGCACCTGGATAAAGGCTTTTATGTTCACCCACAACATCCAGCAATAAATCATAATCCTACCAAGTATGATAAACTGTATTTTAGTGCTAACAGAATCATTGTATAAATTGACATTTTTGTGATATGAGTTTGCAGTGTTTAAATCATTATCTCTTTAAATAAAAATGAAAATACTCCTCCATTACTCCATTATATAATTATAATTGTATGAAGGTATGATTTGATTTAAGTACTGAAATATCAGTATATGATAGGATTTGAACATGAGTTGATTTATGGAATTTGTGAGATCCAAAACCTTAATACTCAGACAAAATTTTAATAAATTACAAAACTTTATTAACAGTAATAATACCAACATATCTTAAGATATTAACACATCTTAGTAGCTCTTCCTTCTTTTAAGTTAAGCTAAACTAAACTAAACTAAATTAAAATTATTATAAATGTCTCAACATCAATAAAATTCTACTGAGGTATATTCTTATGCTAACCAGCCAATATACTACTAGAGCTATAAATATGCCAGGGAAATATATATGAAGTAGTAATAAACAACTATTAAAAAAATTTATTCTATATTTAAACCTTAATTTTTATAAACGTCAAATTTAAACTACATTTCTCAACATATGGTTAGGAACACTGGTCACAACGAATCTTTTAACTAACAAAATGTACTCATAACTAAGCATGAGGTATAACCAATTCATATGCCCTGTTAAATTGTTTTAAATATCTCTATACTATAGAGTGTATGCCTATCCTCACGTTCATACTAAAATGGTTTTAAGCGTTACACAACAAAAAAAAAATTGAACTCATACACATATTGAGCATAACCAATGTCACCAACCAGAGTAATATTTATTTTTCTTAACCAGTCGAGTGAACATATGCTTTGGCTGTCAGCTAAAAATGGATGCACATTGCTTGTCATGAAATAATTAAGGTATTGTGTTATTTCTACTTTAATTAAAATTTAAATCTATAATTATCATTGGTTCTTAAGAAAGCTGTACAAAGCAAAGCTAAATGTTGTACATCAATATAGCAAGTTGCACTTTAACTCTTATGCGCTACAAGTAAATAATCAGTTCTTAAATTAATCTAATGACCTTACTAACAGTATAAACAATATCTTATTATTCTCCTTTCAAATAAACATCCATCCATAAGAAAAAGAATGCACAAATCAATATATAGTAGCATTGAAAACCACCCAAAAATAAAAGAGTATCCTTTCCCTCGGGGCTGGAGTATTCTGGAATTCAGTGGCTACACATATATAGAAGAACGGGTTTGTACAATGCAGTACTACTAAATACAGAAATCATCTCACAGTGTAGCATTACTATGAAGCAAGGAATTTATCAAAAGAAACATATTTCTAACCAACTGTTTTATGAGCAAACTATGCTTCATCACCCATGTCAAGATAGTGAGAACTTAATCCATTTCGAACATATTAAGGCCACTTCCAACTCCCATATATATATATCAGAAATTAGTTTTAATTTGCACATACAACTATTGTATCGATGTACAAAAAATAACATTGCAAGTCCCAATACGGTTACATGTAATATAACTTTATATTGTTAACAGTAAAAAAATAATAAGAAATAAACATCATTCAAGTAATAATTTTTACTTCTTTAAACTGGGACAAGGCCATATCAATATTTCAAACATGTACATTAAAATAGAAAAACGTATTAGTTTTGTTATAATTAAAATTTAAAGTTATAACCCATACCAATCAACACATTTCACACTATACACTCCCAAACACCTTTCTCAAAGTCACTAAGGGAAAACCATATATTCATATGATAATTGAAGGCATATTTTAGGCTACCATGCTAATCTTAAATCTAAATATTCTAAACATTTACTAACTTTTAACTCATAAGCTTAAGAACTAGTTATCATAATGCATTAACTAAATAGATTACAAAGCAAATGATCATTAATAATAAAACTTATACTTATAATACCTATAACATAATCCTCCTGAATTCCTTGCTGATCCTCATAGATACAGTAATTCTATGAATAATTCCATGTGCACACATCAAATCCAATGAGTCAAACCATAGCAAGTTATTTAACTTAATTTTATGAAATAATCCACTAGGCTCCAATATAATATTCGATCCACAAAACACATGGTTACTCCTCCAAAGAGTTTCAACTAAGAGAGTCTCGTTATTCCATTATATTATTATACTTATTCAAATGAGGTAGCACTTCCCAAATCATCTGTTTTATTCCTTTTAGATATTTGCCATTCCTACAATTAGGATTTAATTTCCTATTTCCATGTAATTTAAACAAGTTTTATCACAATTTATAAACATAATGATTGAGTTTTTTTTACAATTTTTTTGGGTATAACCTACTACATTTCAATTACATCCTCAATACTTCTTTTATTGATAAATTTTGTTTTGCATGGTATTAGTGATAGAAATAATATTCTAGGTGGGATTTCACATCAATTCTTTATATTACAATTTCAGTTCCACTTTTTTCTTGAATAAGTTTTATTTTATTTTATAACACTCACAATAATATTTCTCAAATATCATAATTAATTGATTGCCGGAAATGCTAATGCAGTTTATGATATCCATATTTTCTTTAATGTAACTTTTAGTCTTCTGCAAACACTATACTATTTTCTGAACTGTTATAACAATGACAGTTATTTTAAAAAACCATGATGATGATTAATTTTGGAAAGAAAGAACACATACCTGATATAAAAAGTTTAAGCATGCATTACATTTTAATAATAATATACTATTTGATTCAATATTTTAGATCAGAGATAGGCGCCAATACAGATGATAATACTTTAATATTATTTAGATTGGAGATTGTAGACACTTATACAGGCACACTGAAGTGAAAAATGAAAAAGAAGAAACCCCTCTCCTAGAAAATGTCCATGTTTTATCATCTTGACCTGTCCATCAATCTTTGATCCATAGCTTGTCAATGAAATCTTTATATACTAATTTCAATTGGCTATTCCCTATTGTTTTAAAATTAAGTGTCTACATTCAGACAGACATCATGTGGTTCTTATGAAATGTTTCCCCCCTCACAATGAAAACTGTCTGAGAGAGCTAATAATTTTTTTTAATAATGATAAAAAATGTGTAGTAGACTAACTTTGAACTTAAGATTTTGAATGAGAACCTTTGACTACAGATTCGAAATTTAGATAAAATTATTGCTTTCTTAATAGGCTTTCAAATGCTACTTCACATACCTTATTAAGATCGATTGTTATTTTTATAATTAAAATTTTCCATACATTCACAATATGCCCACTCACATACACATGATTCTGCACGATCAATTCCAATTTTTTTTTGCTTAACTCACACACACGTGATTCTGCTCGATCAATTCCAATTTTTTTTTGCTTAACTCTTAATTTAACATGCAAATTTCTTTCTATTGATATTTTGCAGCTAATCCTTACTTACCAAACATATCCATTTTTCCCACATTTTTTTTTACTAATCAACAATTTTATTGATTCTGTAAAATATTTATCCCTTTCCTTATCTATTCTACTCATTAGCAACTATGCTGTAAATATACTCCATAAATAATCATATGTCATTTTGACTGCTTAAGACACTTTAGATTTTTTTTACATTTATATTAATGAATAAACTACTTTCATTTTCAGCATTTGCTAATGACATTGGATTATATATTAAATAATTGTTGATGTTTATCGAAATTTTAACACATATTTAAAATTATTATCTAAACACCTTTTATCAAGAATTTAATGTGTTACATCAGGAAAATTTTTAGCTAAACTACTGATAGCAATATAAGTTTCAAAATTAAGAAACTTTGATGAAAACCAACATTTACAATATATATATATTGTGCTCTTTTTGTTAGTACAGCCCATCATAAAACAAATTGGGAATAAAAGTTTGGGAAGTATAATTTTAAATTTTATTAAATCAAAAAGTAGGTATTTATTAAGCTAGGAAAAATAACTGTCATTTTAGCTATCATAGGGTTTGAACTTAGGTTCATTCAATTAAAATTCATATAAAGTTTATAAATGCTGGGTAAAATAGTTGTTTACAAATGTACAAAAAAGATAAAATAATAAACTATAAATTTATTATAGTTACAAAAAAGTAAATATTTGATAGTATTTAAAATTATAGTAAAGTTCAAATCTAATCTTCTAAAGAAAAATGCATTATATAGATAGATAATTATTGACTATATGCATCTAATAGTATCAAAAGCAATTATATTTCTAGTTAAATCTTCAACTAAGTTTAAAATAAATAACTAAGATTTATCCTAAAAATTTCGTGAATAAAAATCGTAAAAGTAATATCACAACTCATTTGTATAAAAATAAAACCAAAATGATTTAAATCAAGAAAATAAATTGTAATTTATTTACTTTCTAATAGGTATTATTTTTATTGAGAAATATTTCAAAACTGAAAATATTTACAGTAAATATAGAAAAGATGCTAACAAGTCATTAAACACAGAATCAAGGAAGTGCAAAAAATCAACCAATAATTAGCCTTCAAACAATCATTAAGAAAAATTGAGGGAATATTAAATTGAAAAAAAAAAAGAACTGCAGATCAAGGAACAAGTAACTTGTTTTTATTTTTATCTAAAAAGTTTGCAAACAAATTATTTAAATATTATTATTATTTAAAAAAAAAAGAAAGTAATGAATTTTGTCTACGTAATAATTTAAATGATGTAGGTTATAAAGCTTTATTAAAATACAATAATAAATTAAATTGATCTCTATGGGCAACTCAACAATTAATGGTTCTTGGAAAATTTTTTGTAATCATTATATGGAGAAAATAATATAAAATGGACAGGAAAATTGTATGTATATTCCAAGTTGTGACTAAGGAAGAAACTCACAAAAGGAAAAGCGTGTGAGAACTGCATTTACACGGGATTTAATTGCTAAACTATTTAAAGAATTCATGTGTCATATGAGTCAAAATAATTGGACGTGGTCAGGTTATCAGCCAGTGATAAATAAAAAAACAAATTATTTCTGACAGAGATAAGTAAGTGTTTTTAAAATTATTTAGAACTAAAGTAGTAATAAATAACAGAATGAGGTGGGAAGGGAAAAGTATACACCATATTCAAAGATAAATATTAAAACATTTTTGAATAAAATTTTAATTGAAGAAATGACTAAAACTGAACAGTACTAATTTTAATATTACTTTTATGTTAAGTTTAAAAAAATATACTGAGTGTTATATAGGTTAAAGGATGGTTATATTTATTTGTGTACGGAATAACAGTAAATTATTAGCAAAATTTAAGATCGTTTGCTTATTTATAATTTAATGCTCTGTGTTTTAGTTAGTGTGTATTTCAATATTTAACATCGTTTACCTTACAACTTCAAATTGGTATTATTTTGAAGTGGCAAATAGGATTTTAATTGAGAATATGCAGAAGAATAAAAGTAATAAAAATGAGAGTTAGTAAAAGTGTAAAAGAGAGAAAAGAAGCATGTAGAGAATATAAGTGTGCTATTAAGAACAAAGAAAGTGAAAAAGATATTAATGCTTAATGGGAAAAGTACTTAGAAAAGAAGAAGTTGGCTAAAATGGATAATTATAGAGAGAGGATGAAGTTGAATAGGAAATTGTTGGAGGATATTAATAAATGTGGAAGAGATGGGAATAAAAAATCTTGGAATTACATTAAAAGGAGAAATGTAGGGGGGAGATAGTATTAATAGATGTTGAGGGAATAGAGTGTAGTTCTAAAGAAGAATTAGAGAAATCTTAAATATATATGTAATGGATATAGAAAAATGTTAGATGTGAAGGACTTAGTGATAGAAAATATGAAAGCATATAGTAATGAGAGTATTATGTTTACAGAAAATGAACTGAATGAGGCACGAAAGAAATTGAGAAGTGGTAAAGCAAGAGGATTAGATGGATGGGCAGCAGAGATGGTAATGAATTTGGGGCATAGGGCAAAAGTAAAGTTACTATCATGTTTTAATAAGATGGCACAGAAGAGAGTTTTTCCAGGTAGTTGGAGTAATGCAAGAGTAAGATTATTATTTAAAGAAAAAGATAAGGATCACAGAAAGTTAAATAATTATATACCAATAGCAGTAACATCCATTTTATATAAAGTTTTTTCATATATGGTGGCTGGAAGAGTTGCAAAATGGATGGAAGAAAATAATGTAGTGGTGGAAATGCAAGGAGGTTTTAGGTCAGATAGGCATATAGGAGATAGTTTATTTGTAGTTACACAACTTATGGAGATGAGTAGGAATTCAGGAGATCATTATATATGAGTTATATATATATATATATATATATATATATATATATATATATATATATATATATAATATAGAGAGATAGAGAGAGAGAGAGAGAGAGAGAGAGAGAGAGAGAGAGAGAGAGAGAGAGAGAAAGCATATGATAGAATAAATAGAAATAGATTATGGGTAAGTTTAGGAAATTTGAGAATGGATGAAGCTTTAGTAAATATTAAGAAATTATATGAAAATAATTACTATACTTATCAATTAAGGGATATAGAATCAGTTAAAGTTAAAAATAAGGTGGGACTAAGGCAAGGATGGCCTATGCCACCTATTTTGTGTTTGATGTATTTGAGTGAAATGGAGAAAGAAATAGAAAGACTAGGAAGAGGGATAGAGATACTGTTAATAGGTGGCAAGGAAGTATATACTTTGTCGGGCTTTTTTTTTTGTGGATGATATTTTTTGTGTGCTGAAAGAAGAGAATATATGGAAATTATGCTGAGGACATGCAAGGTGGGTAATAAGGTGAGGTGGGGATTAAATTTAGTGAAGAAAAGTCAAATATAATAATGGTTAATACTGGGAAAAAATATGTAGAATTTTCTTGGGGGATATAAAGTTAAATATGGTGGATAGATATAGGTATTTGGGAATCATCTTAAGTAATCATAAAAATTGCTTGGATGAATGGGAGAAAAAAATGGTAAATGAAGCAAAGAAAAGAAAGACTTTGGTAAAGAAACTAATAGAGTTTTTATATAATAAATATGTTGCAGCTAGAATTGTATGGAAGGTTTAACATATGGTAATGATGCATTATGTATTAGTAAATGGGGTTTTAGATTATTTAGAGAAAGTAGAAAGGGAAGTAGGAAGACATGCATTAGATGCAGAAGTGTGGACAGCAAAGGAGGCAATTCAAGGAGAAATGGGATGGGCAAGTTTTTATATGAGAGATACAAAAAGTAAAATGAAAATGTTTGATAGGTTGCAATTTATAGATAGTAAAAAATGGCCAAAATAGTGTTTAATTGGGTTAAGAGTAAAGGGCACTAACAAGATGGGTGAGAAAGGTAATGCGGTATGAAAAAGATTTGGATAAAAAATTTATATCAGTATACTTGTACAAAAGGTGGGATGATTGTGTTAGGAGGATTGTTGAGTGTTATAGTAATAAGGAATGGGATAAAATAATAGATGAATTAATAAATATTAAGGAGTTGGAGAGATGGAGAACTAGTAGGGAGAATAAAAAGAGTTTAAATATATATAGAAGCAAATGGAACATTATTGGGTGCGAGTTAATTTATGATAATAGTAAAATAGTCTATTGTTTAAGGCTCAAATGGGATCTTTACCAACAAGAGAATATGCATGTAAATGGAAAAATGTGAGTGATTTAGGGTGCAAATTGTTTAAGGAAGGTATAGAAAATATTAGGCATCTGTTGATTGAATGTAAATGCTTGAAAGCAGAAAGGGTATATATAATGAAGTTATGGGAGAATAAATATGTACAAAATGATTATACAGAAAGTGGGTTATTGGTTTTTATTCTGGGTTTGGGAAAAGGTAAGGGGGATTTAGATATAAAGGCCATAGAGTTGACAAAGATTATGTTGTGGAAATGGGATGAAGCAGATTATGGGAAAGCTTATGGTGGGGAATGGAAGGGGAAGGTAAAGTGGCTAACAGGTTTCTTTGGGCTTAGTTGCTGAGAGATTCCTGACTGTTTTAGGAGAAGTCACAGTACATCACATCACATCAATATAATTAATTATAATTAATTGAATGTAAATGCTTGAAAAAAGAAAGGGCACATATAATGAAGTTATGGAAGAATAAATATAAAAAATCTGATTATACAGAAAGTGGATTATTGGTTTTTATGCTGGGGTTGGAAAAAGATAAGGAGATTTAGATATAAAGGCCATAGAGTTGACAAAGATTATTTTGTGGAAAAGGGCTGAAGCAGAATATGGGAAAACTTAGATTGGGAAATGGAAAATAAAGTGGCTAAAAGGTTTCTCTGGGCATAATTTTTGAGAGATTCTTGACACCGTTTAAGGAGAAGCTACAGTACATCACATCACATCACATATAAAAAATAAAAAATAAAGAGTATTTAGATATAAAGGTTATAGAGTTGACAAAGATTATGTTGTGGAAATGGGATGGAGCAGAATATGGGAAAATTGGAGTGGGAAATGGAAAATAAAGTAGCTAACAGATTTATCTAGGCATAATTGCTGAGAGATTCTTGACTTCATTTAAGAAGAAGCCATAATTCATCACATCACATATAATGGTTTATATATATATATATATATATATATATATATATATATATATATATATATATATATATATATATATATATATATATATATATAAAGGAAGTAATGACATAATTGTTAATTGGGTTTTTATAACTAAATATTCCTTAATGTTACTATGCATTACTATTATCAGTCCAATTGCAATCAGTAGATATGTAAAATATATAATTGAGAATGGATTTCAACGACTGAGGTAATGCATTAATTCGTTGATAGAAATCAATTGATATTTACACCCATTGACAAAGTAAATATTAAGGAGAAGTGAAAAAAATGTTTCCCCGTATTTACTTGTTCTGAACATTACACAATATGGGCTTCAATATTAATTTATAATTTTGTTTAACATCATTTCTATATGGTTTATCTAATGGTAGTGAAATAACTGTAGATGCTTGAGTATCATACTTAAAGATTAATGTAAAGATTAATAATATATGCATTATCACTAGTGTTTTTCTTGATGCATTTTATCTATTGAATAGCTTGTATATGCCATAATATATTGCCAACTGCATATGTTTATTAATATTTTTTGTGAAGGCTACTTCTGAACTTATTTTTATATATCTAAGCAATGTTATTTTTTTAAATAATTGATTAAGCTTGTTAATGGATGCATGTGTTTGTAATTCTTCTTCCTGTAAATATATAAATATTATTAGTCATAAAAATAATTTGTAAGCTGTAAAAATATTATGCTAATATTCAATCTATCTAATATTGTACTGAAATTATTTACCCATTTTTTAAACAATAACTGAAGGTATATGCATTAATTCAATAGGAGGTAAGAATACTTTAGGTATTGATAAGTAATTCTGTTTCATGTAAATGCTTAGGTACAATTTTATATATTTCAGCAGCTCACACATATATAAATGACATCTATGTTAATGTATGTATGATTCATATTGTAATATTAGATCATAAGTATGGGAATTGAGTTTTTACTTCTTCATGACCCATTAAAGAAAATAACTTGGAATGTTAATTTAATCTAAAATTATTATTACATTGCTAGTAAATTTAACATTCTTTCCTAGAGTTATCTCCTTATTATCATAGAACATTTGGAGACAGGCTTAGAATAATGAGATAAATCTAGATATTTCATCTAGTAATCTCTTATACCGAATGTGTTATTGATTCATATCCAATACTATATATATATATATATATATATAGTAATGGTACAGACCCTCTTAACAAGATAAGTTAAAGCAGTCCCATCTGACTATAATTAGATTTGAGGTCGTCATATGGAATGCCAGGAATGATGTGATTTAATTTAAATATAAAATTATGTCTGTTCCAAATAAATAATTTATTATTAAATTATTAATATAAATTATATTTAAACCACATCAAATCAATCTTCACCTTAATTGATTTAACTGTTATGCTCAGATTTCAAATTCACAGAAGTTTAAACAATTGACTCTCTTCAGGGGTTTCTATCAATATACTACACTAATAATAATAAATCTCCCTAACTCTTTAAAATAGTTTTCATGAAGTTAATATAATAATCAATAAAGATTATATATTAAATGTTTGATCTTCTAATTTAATGTAATATAAAACATAATAATTAGTTATTTAACAAATAAATAATTTAAAGTTTATAATATGTAAGAATTATTTTTGTATCTACCAACTTATATCTTATATTTTAAATATCAATATATTCTTTTTACTCATGGTAGATAATTTTTTTAATTTATAACACTACATTATTTTATACCTTATATGAAGTATATATATCTAAATATTAAGATTACTATATTAAAACTGTCATATAATAATTAGATTATACAAATAATAATCTAATTATTTGTATATAATGTTTTCATCCATTAAAATGATTATATGTAATTATTGATCATTAATACAAAAAATATATAAATATATTTCATACAAATGTTAATCATCTATCCAACTATAATAAACAATGGTAATGTATTTGAATTAGTACAAACAAAGTAGTGTCATGTCATTAAAAAATAGTAAATTGAAGAATAATTAAATTTCTTACTTTTTGATTCACTCTATCCCTTTTATATATTTATATGCCTTTCCCATGTTAATATTACTTATCCCACATCTAAATTTTTATTAAATATAAAAAATACTTTAAATTATTAATCTTCTCTTCTTATTCATTTCTTTAATGAAATGAATTCAATGATAAAGGAAATGAGATTAATGTTCACAAATTATAATTTTTAAAAATTAAATGGTATTTATAAAAGTTAATGCAATAGTCCTAGATGTTCGTGAAATCGCAAATGAAAATTCTTTGAAGATACAATTATTAATTCCTTAGTTGTTATACATTGAAGAAGATAATATGAGATCTCAAGTTGACATTTAGTTTCCTCCTTGCATATAGATGGCACCTTCTTTTATACACAGTTCTTTTATTAACAATTACAATTCCATTTCAAAAATATAGCTTATATATAATTTTAATGGTATTTGGCAAACGTTGTTATTCATATATATATATATATATATATTGTAACGGGATGGGGTGGGTGATAGAAAATGGAAAGAAAAGAATTGAACCTGGGATGATGAAAAATAATCATCACTCCCAAGTCAACAATATTTCAAATATCAATAATTTATAAAGTTATCTATAAGTAAATATTTAAAGATATAAGAGTATGAGATTAGAGAATCTCTGTGAGCACTGAGAGATCAGCCAAATAACTCAGAAGAGCAACTAAAAGCATAATTATCCACCAGCATTATAATAAGTAAAAATAAGTATGAGTAAATACTCAAGAAAAATAACCATCCATCATCATCATTGATGGGTATAAACAAATTAATACAATAAATCAGAATAAATTCAACAGTCCATCTTGTGACTGAATTGGAAATGGGTCTTCTGTAGACCTGTCTAATTATTGAGCCTTTGCTACCTTGGGCAATTATTTAAACATAACTTAGATGCACCACTTAAGTGCTCATCCATCAGAATATATAAGAATCAAACAATAATCAGAAAATTGAAACAATAATGCTGGGATACAAAAATATGCTGATCATCATCAATGCTCTGGCCACTTAAGTACCATTAATGTACTGGTCAACTATAAACTTAACCTTTAATAAGAATAAGATAAAAGATAGTGCATGTGCTTTAAAGAGTAACATCTTTTGTGCCAACCAGGATGATAATTGATCATAGCTGGATGCCCCAAAAGCACTAATTTACACATCCCCATATATAATTTATCCTGTGTATGAATCTAGCTCAGATAACACAAGCTCTATTACTGTATGTGACCAAGAGATGATGGAAACAATTTTAACAATTAAATAAGTTTATTAATAACAATAAAAAAACAATATTTAAGGTCTGATTTTGAATAATGTACAATATATATATATATATATATTTGTTACTGACAAAATTACTATACAATATTCCAATTATTACATTGATTTATGTAATTTCTATTCAAAATTTAAATTGTTACATTAATTAACAAAATTACAATTTACAATTCATGTTATTACTATGGTTTACATATATATGTGCAGAGATGCACGATTTATAATATGCAATTAATATCCATTGACAAAATAATTATCAAAATCTTAAGTTATATAAAAATACAATAAAGTTTCAGTTATAAGTTCCTCTTTTTTTCTTAAAAAAATATATAGTCAATTTTTGATAGGTATTTGTTGATTAATTATGAATGTTTTTTAAATTTAAATTATAGAATCATGGATTCTTTACTTTTTTTTTAATATAAATTTTTCAAAATAATGTCCAAGAGGATTATTGTTGAAAAACATCTTTTTTGTCTTTAAAACCTGATGGTCAATGAATTATTCTTGACTCTTAATTATAATTCAAGCAAAATTACTTTATATTCTTTTAAAATATATAAATTTTTAATGATAACTTAAACATAATATTGTTCTATATATGTCTATTTTTACCTGACTTATTTTAAAATAACTCACCAGCTATATATACATTTATGTGCTTTTCTGCATATATCTGACACAACATTCGTGAATCAATTTTTCAGCAAGCTGGAAGATTTATCTTGGTGAGTTTGGTTTTAGTGATTGTCATCATCAGGTAAAAGTATAATCTATGTATAATGTTGGTCCATAGTTGGTCTCCTATCTGTGTAGAACTGTTCCAGGCAAGCAGCTGTTTTTGTTAATAGATTTCAAGGAAGCAACTATCCTCTCCATGTTTAAGGCTATGAATTTCAGCACAAAGAAGTGGGTCATTTTTCTCCAAGTGAATTCAAACTCCTGAGAAGGAAATATTAGCAGCTTCTGAATCTAAAGTTCTGCCTTAAGCTATATCAATTCATGGTAACTATTCTGCCAACTCTATGGTCAGCTAAAAGCAACTGCTGCAAACTTCAACAAGCTGCAACAAAATATTGTAACTAATTTTTCAGCTGATCATTCTTACAAAAATTATTATCCAGTCTGTTCTCTTCAATCCTGACTGGAGCTAATTTTGTTATCAACCCTTTTATGGAATCATTGAAGGTAACATCTTGATTGAAAACAGAGTTTTTATTTGTATCTCTCTAATCCCTTTGAAAACATACATGTTTTAATTAATTAAAAAAATTTCCAAAATAAGTATTGTGTTTTTACATTTCACAATAATAATAATAATAATAATAATAATAATAATAATAATAATAATAATAATAATAATAATAATAATAATAATAATAATAATAATAATAATAATAATAATAATAATAATAATAATAATAATAATAATAATAATAATAATAATAATAATACAATATTTATATTTATTCAGACCTTTTTTATAATATTAATTTCATAATGAAATTTTATTTTAAACCCAGAGTTATTTTACCCTTTACTTATTATTATTTTATTTTAGAAAATATAGAAAAATATCTACAAAAAATTATTCTGTGTTTATTTCTACTTTTCATTTATTTTATGTATATATATATATATATATATATGCACATACACTATATTACGGTGTTTTATGTAACCCAACTGGTTACATTATATATATATATGACTAGACAAGCACATTTTATATATCCTACAATAAAACTGCTGTTTTACATTTTTTTATAATTCATTAATTTAATTTACTTGAAGTTTTTGTAAAACATTCTTTTTAAAACTCTCTTTTTATTTAAAACTCCAACTAAAACAATGTTTATAGAAAAATTCTATTCAAATTAAGTAATTTAGAAATTACTTTTTTTAAAGAAATATTAGAAATTTTTTCTAATAAGATTTCTTACTAAATTGTTTAAGAATATAGATTTTATCCTATACACTGTTTTTTAAATCAAACACAGTATTAGTCCTTATGAGGATATTGCTGATAAAACAGAATCTGCAATCTTTTTATAAATTATTTGATATTTTTCTATTTATAGTTGCATGAGCTTGCTAAAGCATATTATATTATATATTGTGATATTACAATTCTATACTAAATCATTAAGTTAATTTCATTTTCTTTAATTTATTGGTAAATTGCATGTAAACTTAGAGGTTATCGCCATGTCAATTGTCTTTATTAACGAATTAGTATTTCACCAATGGTTCTTCATTTTAAAGAAGGAAAAATACTAATTTACTATGTTACATATTTATTTTCATAAATATAATAGAAATAAAAATATAATGTATACATATATTGATTATATATATGTGTGAGTAATGTATACTCATACATTTTCCCTCAACTAAAGTGGATTAAAATAAACTAACATTTTATTTTAATTCTTCATCTTTATCATCATTTATGTATTATTACAATACATATTTCTTTTTTTTTTATTTTCCCCTCCCTTAAGATTTTAAATTCTTAATCAATTATTAGAAAAAAAGTATGATTTTAATTATTATATTTAATAATAATTAATTTTTTTTATGGGAAATTGGGTTCTTTTTATAATGTTTTACATATGGTAAATCTCATATAATTTGTTTTGATCGAATCATAGATTAGCTGTAATATCATTTCTATAATATCACCATTTATTTTGGCTATTTTATTTAAAATTATTATCTATTAAAGTTAAATAATTTAATAATATTTTATTATCTAAAAATCATTATATAGATTACTGTCTTCTTATTCACTTCTTTCAATCAATTTCCATATAATGTATGTTTATTTACTATACTAAGTATTTGTAATGATATATTAAAATAATTATATGGTAGAAAACCTGATTAAGATTTAATTAGTTAGTTCATAAGTATTTTATGTATAAATCAATTTAAAGTGCCAAGCCTGCTTCTTCTTGAGACTTATTAGACTATAACTGACATCTGATAAATAAATACATATAAACTTATTTGAAGGTACTAATACTGCTCTTTAATTTTTAGAGACTTACTAGATTATTTTTAGCATCCAATAAATATATTATTTGAAATTCATTTATGAACTTGCCAACCTATAAGCAAACAGTCTTCTGTTTTCATATTAATGAAATGATCCATCCTAGGTTTTATTTTTTTAAAATGAATGTATAACTTTTTTAGACAAAATTATATATAGTATTTCCTTCTTTGTCATAACTTAATTCTTTACATTTCTTCACTATAATCCTAATAATTATTACATAATTTAGGTATTACATAACTTATGGTAATTTATTATTTAAAGAAATTATTACATTTTTCCTTGATAGGGCTTTAATATATGAGCATTATAAGATTTGTTTCGTGGTTAAATTGGGTCAATGGATTGGATATATTGGTGTAATTAGTAAATGTGGTATGAGGTCCACTACATGCAGGATCATCTTATATGCTACACTCAAGCAAAATAAGTCTTTCTTATTGACTATTGGAGACAGATGGTAATCCCTGCTCCTTGGATCATCTCTTTGCCTATGGAATGAGATTGTAAATCAGCAAAAAAGACTGCAATCCTTTTCTATGGAGTTTTTTTTTTATTGTTCTTCTCGCCAGACAGAGGTAGTATTCCTATACTAAATGAGAGTCAGTGTCTTCTATAACCATGCTGTTCAGATGTATATTCTTGACAGTATGGTATTTGTGCTGTTGTATTCATGCTGCATTGAATACATCAATGTATCAGATGGATTGACATTGAACTTTTGGCCTAAGTTTAAATAAGGAATAGAATATATTCTTTTCAAATGCAATCTATGTAGTCTATTCATACTAAACACTCTAATAAATATTAAATTCATCTGTGCGAACTTTCAAAATAGAATAAAAACAGTTAAATTGTGAATTAAAATCTAAGGTAAAATTTTAATGTTTTATAATAAAAAAATTAAAGTAAACATACTAAAATAATTTTAAATGTATATATGTTTAATAAATGTTTATGTGTGTTATTACTGGCAGTGGCTTCTTTTATTTATTTTTTTAATTGAAATATTATTAGATAAGAATTTATATTTTATAATCTCTTCATCTCACTGAGCTAGTGGCATTGGGCTGATGGTTGGAATAAAATATATATAATTTTTTTTTTAACTTACGTATCTGCCTATAATATAAATTTACCAGGTTCAAATGCCTGGTGGCGCCCTTTATGGCAGATATGGTAAGACTCTTTGGTTATTATTCAACTGTTATAATATATTTATATGTTCTTACTCTAATGCCTAATTTTAAAATTATATTTTTAAGCAAGTGATCAATTTATTTAAATTATAACTATTTTATTTTCAAAGTTTATTATTTTATTATTTACTATTTTACAATAAATACTTAAATAAATGAGATTATTATTAATAATATTTATTCCTCAAAATTTTATAATGGTATGAAATCTATGATTCAGGGCTATAATTGTATGGAATCTATGATTCAGGGGTATAATGGTATAGAATCTATAATTCAGAGCTATAATGTTAAGGAATCTATAAATCAGAGCCCCACTTGGCTGCTCCATATCTAACAGTATGCACGTTCTCAACAAGATAAGTTAAGACAGTCACATCTGATTATGATCAGATTTAAAGTCTTCATATGGCTGCCATGAATGATATGTTTTAATTTGAATATAAAACTATATCTATTCCAAATAAATAATTTATTATTAAATTATTAATATAAAATATATCTAAACCACATCAAATCAATTGTCACTTTAATTGATTTAACGATTATGCTCAGATTTGAAACATAGGAAAGTTTAACAATTGACTCTCTTCAGGAGATCCTATCAATATACTAAAGTAATAATAATAAATCTCACTAACTCTTTAAAATGGATTTCATGAAGTTAATATAATAATCAATAAAGATTATATATTAAATGTTTGATTTTATCTTATACAATTAAATAAATAAACCAAATTAAAGAACTCAGTTAGTTTAATATAAAACATAATAATTATTTATTTAACAAATAAATAATTTAAACTTTATAATATATAAGAATTATTTATATATCTACTATCTTATATTTGATATTTTAAATATAAATATACTCTATTTACCCATGGAAGATATATTTTTAATTTACAACAATACATGATATTATAACATATATATATATATATATATATATTAAAACTATCATATAATAAATACATTATATAAATAATAATCTAATTATTTGTATATAATGTTTTCATCTGTTAAAATGATTATATATAATTATTTATCATTAATACAAAAAAATATATAAATATATTTCATACAAATGTTAATTATCTATCCAACTATAATAAACAATGGTTATTAAATAATATTTACTAAGGCTATAAACCTAAAAAAATGTGCACTTGAAAATGCAAAGGTAGGGACCTCTACAGGTCTTAACCACTAGCTTACGCTTTAGAAGAAAAGAGTGGAACACTTCTTTACTTCAACCTACTTTCTATATAAATAGGTGAAGCTGAAGCAGTTAAATCTGAGTGTGAAGCTATTCAATACTTCACTGATTAAGTCCACAATTCCTATTATATTACTCGTGAAATCTTTCGATTTATGAGTCAATGGAAAATTCTTATAGTTAGAAATCTATTACGATAATTTAAAGTTGCATATTATAATTTTATTTAACACTCATTGATTACAAAAGTAATATTTACTAAGAAAATAAACCTAAAGAATGTATGCTTGAAAATGTGAAGGTAGGGACCTCTACAGATCTTAACCACAAGCTTATGCTTTGGAGAAAAACAGGGGAACCTTTCTTTACTTCAACCTACTTTCTACACTGACAGCATGAAGCTATTCAATTCATGCAATCACATATTATCATCAAGAGGCTAGTGTCATTAAAAGATTAATGATGTCAGTAATACAAAATGAAAATATACCAGAGAGAAGCTGAAACAAGAGATTTATTATTCTTATTTTGGATTGGTGTCAACAACTCATGTCAAATATTTTATTGTGGAAAATATAAACAGAAACACATTGCTGAGGCTCTAGACTGCTTTGCAGAAATGGTTTCAGAAGTGACCAGAGTCCAGGTGCATAAAGATGGGAGACTAGAGAAACATAACTTCCAGTGCTGAACACATAAGAAATGATGAATATAGTGTCTACAATGCCTCATGCCTTCATCCATTTTGGTAAGTAAATATCAGAGGAAGGGAAAAGTATAAAGAAAACCTCACCTAATTCAAATTCAGGATTGTCTGTGAATAAATTTAGATACCAAATAGTTTAATTTGAAGAGAATTTGTGTGCAATAATCAATGTGTGCTTTAAAAGACGTTTTGTGCTTTTTTTCTTCTCTGTTGTTATTGTTCAGGAAGGACTTGTGTAATAATCAGTGTGTGTTCTATACATATACTTAATGCATATTACGTATTTAAAACCTAATTAACAATATTTCACAAATGCAAGAAACCAAGCAATCACTAATATACAACCACATTTTATTAGTAACTATTGACATTTTATTTTTTTAGCCCCAGCCCCCTCTCTCTTCTCAAATATCAAATTAGGTCTTAGCAATTAATGATTTTGCTATTACTAAATATTATGTTATTATTTATGCTATTTTTTGTTTTACTATATCTTCAATTGTTTCATCAAACGAATTGGATATATTTATTTCTATACACATATGTTGATCTATCTTGATATAATTCATATTAACATAGATGTTCATTTTTATTTTGATTAAAATATTTAGATAAACATGTTATGATAGAAAAAGTTTAAACCCTAGACAATGTGTATATGACATAAATGTATAGCAGTAGTGGACAGGCCTAAAATAAAATGATAAAGGGGGATATGGAATGATAATAGTAACTAGATGAGAGATTTGTTTTAATATTGATTTAGTAAAATCAGAAATTAGGCAGAGTTAAGAATGGTAACAGATTAATCATGTAATAGTTACATTACAATATTGTTTACAAGATTGGGTGTCTATATGCCTTTTTGGATTTTGTTTATTAATTATATAAATGTTACCATGGATCAACTTATTTCCACTATGTGAAATGACATTTAAATACCATAATTAAAAGGTGTGTGATGCTTGCCATTTTTTCTGATATTATTATTAATCATTAAATGTTTAGTAATTTTATAACTAATTTTATCTTAATTAATTGTTGTGGGGATGTTCACATTATTTTGTAATGTTGGAATAAAACATGAATCAGATGTTGAAATTTAGCTGCTTATATGTGTTTATTTATCAACTACAGAACTCATAAATGTTGCTCACAAGTCATCATCAGATACAAATAGATTACGAATCACAGTAAAAAGGGTAATTTTAGTCATGATATGTAAACATTAGTCAAAATATATATGTGTATATTTTGGTATATATGACAATCTCCTAGTGACTGAATATATATTTAGAGTCTAGTTATCTTTCTTATATTTGAAAGAGGATGGGAGTGATATTATTATCAGAAATTATTTTTAAAGACGGGTAAATATGTACAGAATATCAATGCATATGATTTCTTTTGTTGCTGCTTTATGATCTAAAAAAATAATTACTCTCTCATCGATAGGAAAAGTGATTCTAAGATTCAGAAGTCAATCTTATAAAAGTGGGAACTAGGTCATGTTCCAAGGAATGGATATTAATCATCCCAATCCCAAATAATAAAACACAAAAAGTTAGTTATGGTTACATAGTATTGGACCAGGGATTTGTGTATAGATGTTATGGACCTCTATGTTTAAATAATGGAAAGCATGGTGTCTTCAAACGATTACAGTACAACACCAACTGATTGATGTTTTCTGTGATTCGGTACCAATACAGTAATTTGCGCCTAACAGTGGGATGATGATTAGCCATCATCCCAAGTTTATATATATATAATACATATTTTGCGGGTTCATCCGTGTTAAAATTTTTAATATTAATATTCCGACGTTTCAACTTGGTCACACAAGTATTTTATATATATATAATTCCAATTGAGAAAAAAATAATATCAATTCAACGATAATTTTTTTTGGACTTAAAGATAACAATTTATTTATTTTGTGAACCATTTTATAAAATTTCATATGTACATTATCAACAAGTCTTGATATTTATATTTTTAATGATTTACGTAATTATCCTTTATATTACTTATTTTAGTATTTACCGATGATAAAACTTGATGTTTGCAAGTGAATTTAATATCATGATAGGTTATTGAATATTTAAATCTTTTATTTTTGCAATGGTATAATAGTATATATTTTATTATTAAATAGACAAGATATAAAATAAATCAGATTGTACTTTAAATTAATTTTTAAGAATATTTTTTTCTTAAAAATTATTTCTACAATTGTTAATAATCATTATTTAGTTTTAAGGTACAGTTGATATAGATCAATCTTTCTTCAAAATGAAAAAAAGAAAATTAAAGAAGAAGAGAGATATAAAGTTTGGTTGTTTTTTATATAGATTAAATTTTAATATAATTAAAATTTACTGTCTATCTAACAATATTCAAAATTATTAACGTAAATTATTACATTTAGGTGTCTAAAGAGATGTGTGCACAATATATAAATCATATTATCAGCTGATGTTATTATTCTGAAATTTGTTGGCAGTGTGCCTGTTTACTTGTTTGTTGCATGTGCATTTAAAATTGAAAGATTTGGTATATATATATTAATTCTAATATTCCCATGGATAAATTAATTCATAACATTATTTCCAGAAGCTTTCATGTAATAAAAATATAATAGGCAAATAGCTGACATTTCAGTACAATAACAAGTACTTTCATCAGAGCTCCCACAAATAATACTAGGATATATATATATATATATATATGAATTTTACATAGTGATACATTAGAACTTTATCCACAACATTTCAATTTAGTATA
This sequence comes from Epiperipatus broadwayi, assembly GCA_028023455.1. NCBI lineage: Eukaryota > Metazoa > Onychophora > Udeonychophora > Euonychophora > Peripatidae > Epiperipatus > Epiperipatus broadwayi. Next base: position 3,539,552 of record JAQFVV010006290.1, read on the forward strand.
GACTTGCAAGCCTCCCTGTGATTAATATTAATCTGCTTGAGGAACTAATAAATGATTTTGTTTTGCTTTGGGTTCATAGATAATTTTTCCCTTGAATTATATTTCTGATTTGTTCTCTGGATAAAATGCTACTTATTGTTTTTGCTTTTAAAATGGTATAGTATCAACTCAACAATATACAGGTCCAAATTAGTAAAGGCCTGCATGGTGTAAACAATTATATTCAATTTAAGCAACTTTGTTATTGGACATTTCCACAAAAAGTCTGCTCTTTTTTATCTAAAGGCCATTTTGAATGTCTATAAGTGATGATATAGCAGTGTAAGCATTTATACTTGATATCATCATCAGTAAACTATCATGTTCTAGGCAATGTAATTTCTGAAGCCATCTAGGGTTAAAAATTATTGCCCACTGTACAATATATATATATATATATATATATATATATATATATATATATATATTGTACTGGTCAGAATTGTATGTTCTTCTAACAAGATTCAGAATCTAGGCAAAAGTACCTTAAATACATTCATGCTTAAGATGCACAGGTCAGTAGCAATCATGGATTCCACCATGCATACCTTTCTCTAAACCTATAACACTATGAACAACATTTATGATGGTAACAGATGAAATTTATTGATTCCAATCATGGAGACACAGTGCAGAAACGAGATCTATAGAAAAATATTGGTGCTTTATGACTTCGAACCCCTAACAGCATGTGCTAGCCTATAATGATACTACTATTTCATTAAGAGTCATTCGTAAATACAATAGACTGGCTTAATGTCAATGGACTCAATGGTAGATAATGTGAACTAATTAATGATGTATATGCATAAAACATGAAACAAAGAATAACCAAAGAAAAATTTGTTATTAAATGTTAATAATTTATTTATAATAATTTATTAAGAATTGAGTAAACAAATACGGATTATATAATTTAAATAAACACAATGGGGAATCTATTTACACCTCATAATTAATATCATCTAGGTTTCACATAATTATTGGTAGTCATTTGCATATTTTAAAGATTACATATTAGAAAATCGATTAATGATTAAAGAATATGCAAACACAAGTTACATAGATGAATAAAAGTCAATAAATAATCAAGTCATTGTTGCTTAATATTCTAATGGAGAAAGATATCAAATTTACAAAGATTTTATAGTTTGAACACTATGATTTATCCAATAGAAAATAAATGACCTTAATGAATACAGATAAATGGAATTTGCTTAACATAATTTTATTTATTACAGTTTATTCTAACCATACACTAAAACATAGTTATACATTACTAGCTTTATTCTGTCATTAATTATACTTCATCAATCTTTTAAAAGAAAACGGTTATTTGAGTATTTTATCAAATCATTCTGATTTGACAGAATTGATTAAAAGCTATTGTTTAGTGATCTTGAGATCATTTAATGAAAGGGTGGATAGCTTAAATAAGCTTTAAAATGACTTTTCTAACTATAAACATATAGAAGGAAATAATAGGATGGTTTACAAAATCACAGCATTATGACATATAGATTAAGAATGGGCAATGTAAAATAAGAATGAAGAGTTGTGGTGCTGACCTAGATGAGAATGCTAGAAAGATTAAATCTGGTTTAGGATGAGAGGCTTCATCAACTTAATGAATGTGAAAAACTCACCTGCACTTGTGACAAGATGGTGTCTGAAGAAATGGTTGGTAGAAGTTCCATGATTCAGGATTTCTGATGTTATCCCATGCAGAGCCTAACTATGACCTGAAACAATCCTGGAGTCAGTGCTTCCAAACTACTTTAAGAAATATGCCTTATGAAATGATCTGGAACCTCTGGGTATTAGTTTGACAGAGCAAGATATACAAATTTTATAATGTTATCAAGGGTAAGCAATGCTAATAGTAATCAGGTCTGTAATGATGCTGATATGCTAACTAAGGCCCTCATAAATCAATAAAATCTAGCATAATAATATGACAAAATTTAACCCAACCTTAAAGGTATGCAATTGACCTTAACTATTAGTTAGAAAGTCAAACATAAAAGAGAAGGAATATGTAGGTCCCTTCATTAATCAAACATTAGCATGCTTAATGAGTAGAGAATTATATAATAAAATTATCATGCTGGATGGCATGGGATGTAACTGAATGATTCTAAGAAAATGTAATATCATTAAACTTTACTTTATATAATATTAAAATTCAATAAATCAATTGTGTTAATATAGTAATAAATTGATATCTTAAATATGATGGTGGATAATCTGCCATTAAACACATAAAACAAATTAATAATATTATTCCATCGAGAAAACTTTGAATTTGGTAAAAAAACTTATATTTAAGTATTGAAAATCCCATAATGACGTTATGAAAAATTAAAAGAAGATCGGTTCACTAGATTGAATTATTAGCATATTAAATCAAATATAATTAAACATAAAAATAAAGTTAAAAGTTTTCTGCATTTAAAATAATAAAATAGAAAGAGTGAAACCTAGTAAATACATTTAAAAAATAAATTCATAGATATGTGCATTATATTTTACAAAAGAAAAGAGAAAGTCATTAATTCATTAGATTTAGGAAAATCGGCACTACATTACTGAGTATTAAATAGGCAGAGAGTTACACTTTATTTTAAACAAATGAAAATACATAGGGGGAGGTTTTAAAAGTTCATATTTACAGCAGAGACAGGATTACCCTTTGAAACTTGATGACTTGATGGCCGTATGGGTTGATATGTATATAAGAAAAATAACATGGAAAAACATGCTCAGCAATGCAGATTTTGGAAAAATAATGGGTGGCATTTTTGTAAAGTTAAATTAACATTTAATTAGAACAGTTTTTAAATGGTAATGGCATAGCAGCATAGCAGTATGGAGATGATCCTGAAAAGATTGGAAAAGCAAATTTCTTCCACTATTAGAGAGGTCATATTTTAAAAATTTGAGTGGCATAGATTCATTCTGGAACACCTTCTAAAATAAAAGCAAACAGTATCTAGCATAGAATTTGGGCTGTATTTATATGCTACCAAAACCTTTTAGAAACTTCTATTACCTTGCTGCTGCTATAGCCTGTATGTGCATTAACTGACCTGACTGCATGTATCCTTTGTTAACATTTACATTTTAAAGATGATAGTGAGATATGTTCTAGGAAGTATAGAAATAGATTCATGATATATAAGTTCCATTAATGTGAGATTTATAAAATAAATCTACTTTACTAAAGACATTTTTAAATTGAACAAGCTACATTCTTTTGTTTATGAATCTGAGTTATGTTAATTATTTTCTAGAACTTTCTCTGGTATTACATCGGCTTAATAAAAATATATGAATTATAGATAAAAAAAATAAATATTTAATATAATGTAATCATAATTTACCATAATTTTAGCTATCTGTGATACATACACACACATACACGACTATTTACGATGGTGGACATATAAATATTTCTGAAGTAAAACTAATATTCTTTAATCAAAATAATGCTTAACTAACAAAAGAGAGGGGCTAATCATGTGTATATGTATATTTGCACTCCCTAGTGATTGCAAAGTATATAAATGGGTTTGAACCTCTGATTGAATGTTTCTAAGGTCACCAGACAGTAAAGCAAAATATGTATAACAGATTTCACTGCTTCAATATATAATTAATATAAACTCAGTTATGACTTTTTAAGACTTGGACACAATGACATATCTTAGGTTAATTTTAGTTAATTAGTTTTTAATCTATACTAGTAATTGTCAGATTATCTAAAAAGTGCTTGTAGAATATTAGAACTTAATAAATATCTATATTGTGCTGAAATTGTAATAGAAAAATAATTAATTTTAACAATATTGTTAAAATATATTATGTTGGTGTAAATTTTAAATGTGATGTAAATTCTAATACAATTTTAAATTTTAATTTGATGGGTAAAAGAAACTCGATGACACTTCCCCCTAAAGATAAATATAATACTTAAGTTAATACATGTTTTGTTTTTACATTGTTATCATGTGCATGACTTATGTTTGTATGTTATTATTTCTAATAGGGAGGCACGCAATTGTGAGATTACTTAAAAATGATTGAATGGCATTAGAATTTAATAATTATCAGTATTATAAGGAATTATTAAAATTTCATTAATTTTAGCAATATTGCTAATTTTAGCAATAATGTTAAAATAATTTATTTTAGTATAAAACATAAATATGAACTATTTTCAAATATAATTTTAGATTTACATTTGATGGGAAGAAGAAGCTCTGTGACATTACCCCCTAAAGGTACTTATAATATTTATTCCAATTTTGTTTAAATAAATTTCAACTTTTCTATTACTTGCTGCAAATTATTTATATTTGTATGCTTATATTTCAATAATATAATATTATTATAATGTTGTTTTGGTGTGCACATTTTTCTCTTTTTGTTGCGAAAAATGGTAAATTCTTTTTTGATTTTTGAATTAAAAAAATAAATAAATATTTGTTTATAAAGCTAACAAAAATTAAGGTTATTAACTAAAACAATGCATTATTAATTAATACACTCTGCAGATTGTTTTCACAAGTTAAGATCTTATTTTGTGTTTTAGTATCAAATTTGTTAGTTGTTTAACTCTGGATTTTCTACCCGGGGTTAATCCAGAACTCAGGTTAATTAACACTTTGAAACCTTATTTATTTTATAAATGTTATTATTCAATTCTGAAAAGGTGACTGATAAGTTGTTTTCTATAACTGCTAATTTTCTTTTATTTTTCCATACTCTTAAACTATCATATGTTTAAGTATTCTCAGCTATAAAATCTGCAAAGGTGGGATTGATTTATTTTAAAATAGCAGAAAAGGGATGGGTGTAAATCTTAATGTTTCTTTTATTAAATAAAATCTTAACGTATATTTTTATTTAGGGAAATCTCTCTATATATAACCACATAACATAATTATTTGTCTAAATTATGGTATTAAACAAGGATCATTTATTTTAAAGCAGTAAATCATATTTCATATCGTTAGTGACATTCATCTGTAATGCGTTACTGACATTCAGCTCATCTTCATGAATTATATGTATATATTACATGCTTCTAATCTAATCTGGGGGTTGTAACAGGATTGAATCCATATATTTCTTCTCATTTCCCATTCCATGGATAGTTGAACTTCCCAGAACTATTTATTCCATATAAAAAGGCCTCTCATATTGGTTATTCCAGTAGGCCCTGGGTCATGCCATGCCTATTCACTTTTCTCTAAGCACTGCCCAAGAAGGGGTTCTTAGACTCTGTTTTCATTCAGAAGCACGATTCATCTCTTATTGCTTTGCCAATGTTAGCACTGCAAACTTATTCATATTATTATTTCTTTTGCTTCATGACCCAGTTAATGCTCTAATATTAACATTGTGCTCTGCTCAAAATATATATAAATGCCAATTACTTTTAATTTTATTAATTGAATTTGTTCAGTCTTATACAATCCCACCATCATAATTTACTATTTCTGTATTTAAGAGTATATGCCTTAGGGAAAATAAAGCGTTCTTCTTACCAGCACTAATTAAAAGAATTTTCATTAAGTATTTTGCCATATAATCAAATAAGTTTTCAAACGTATTTTATTTATTTCCATGACCATAATGGTATAAAAATAGTTTATATTATATCTGTAATGAATCTCAGAATGCTCCACGAAATAATGTTAGTCACCATGTTTCAGAACCATAACTCAAAGCACTAATAGCAATTTTATGTAAATTCTTTTTAATAATTGATTAGCATCTTAATATTGGACCCACCAAAGATGTGTGTTTATTTATAATATATTACTTAGCTATTAAAAGAGCACATGAGAAATAATAGCGTGAATGACAATATATAATTATTCTATTGCTTGGTAAACTGCTTGCTCATTCATGCACATATTAATGTATGCAATTAATTCATAAATGTATATAAATAATTTGTCATACTATTAAATTAATTTTTTATTGTCTAACTTGTTTGAGTAGTTCAAATTTCTTTTTCTCCACTTCCAAATGTACAGTCATGTGTATACATATTTTGAATAAGTCATAATTAATAGATGACTCATTGTCTTCTCTGCTCTGCTAGTGGGCCAGACTAAGAATTAATTATTGTGTGCCATCATTATATGTTATTCATTAGATGTTTGATCTGGGGCTTGGAGAATGGGTTCAAATCCAGGATGGTTTGTGACCTAAATCTCAGCCTTGACTGGGTTTGAAGTACATTTTTTTAGTTCCAGCTCATGTTGGAAGAATCAACAAGTTTTGACCAATACAATATATATATAAATATATATATATAATTAGAAACCAACCAGTAACCATATGAACATTGACAATATATATAGTAATCAATATTTTTCACAGTTGTCAAGGCAACCTCTCTCATTTTTAATAGCAAGAGTGGAAATGAAGCAGTCGGATCTAAGTTTGATCCTTGCTTCATAATATCTCACATGTAGCCCACTTCAAACCCTAGTACTAATCATGAATTTCCGAATGCAATGGAGCTTTATGTGTTCAATACATGCTAGTTTCCTTAAAAAAATAGTATCATATAAATGTATGTTAAAACTAACTAGTTTGACATTTAAACTAATCAATGTCATTAATAAATTCATTATAAAATTATTCATGAATTTATATATATTATAACTGCATGGATTGTGTGTATATATTTATAAATATTTAAATATATATATTCGTTATAAAGTTTCATTGCATCGGGAATGTTTTATTTTATTTTTAAACAGTTTGTTCAAATTTTAGTGATTAAAAGCTACATTCTTTCGATAAGCTTTCAGATTGTCCTTTTCCAAAGACAATGGGAAAAATTTTATTAATTAGTAAAAAGATAATAATTTAAAATGCAAGGACAGTTCCTAATTAAAATCGTTTTTCAGATTTATAAATTCATTTTCTAATTAAAAAATGAATTCAATGTTAATGGGTTTGAAAGCCTTATTGAAGGAATGTATCTAAATTCAATTAGCAAAATTTGTAATTTTGATAATGCCAGAAGCATTAGCCTGAAGGCATCTAGAATAGGCAGGAAACCTGAGGACAGTATAGATAGCCTGGAAAAGTTTGGGGAGAGAGCCATATTTGTTATAGAGAAATGCTACTAGAATTTATGTGCATCTTTAAATTATGAATTTTAATAGTGTTTTCATCATGGTGAGGGGCTAAACTTCAGAAGTCTGACTGATGGGCCCAAAGTCCCCAGAGGATCTTCATCATGGCTGCTAAACTAAACCTTTTCTGGACCAATCGTGCTGCCAAACATGAAAAAATCAATTCAAATGCCATTCAAAAAAGTTCAAAATGCGCACCTATGTTTCATCCAACTGGACTTTGCCATGTGTAACCTAAGGAACCAACCATGAAGGAATGGTAATATCTTTCTTGAAACAACCGCAACTTTCTGGCCAGTTTCTGAACTTTAATTTACACTACCTTTAAATTAAGAGCTCTTCTCATTTCTTAATGTATTAATCTGTATAAATAATTCTTATTTTTCTATCTCTAGTCTTTAAAATTAATACTTTGTTAAATTTCTTTCTCACAATGGCAGTTCATTTCACTAACTGTATTATATATATTTATTGAGTAATTACTAATGTCATGTATTTTTTTATTATATGCCGATAAAACTTCAACTCGATAATAATCTCTTTCGTTAAAATTCCCTCATGAAAATAATCTAATATTAAGTTATAGTAATTCTTGCCCACTAAAACTAACTTAATACTGTTGTATTAATTATTGAGTTGAAGGATTTATACAATTTCTGTTATTTTTATTAATGGCTAATAATAAATTATTAGCTCAGTTTTTTATCTATGCCCCCGGCTACTTTATCTAGTTTACACATAGTCATAATGTTAAAATGTTTTGCAAAAGATCGGCAAAGGAATTTAATGTTAATTTATTCTAAGTTAAATTTGTATTTCTGTATTAATATTCAGGGAGGGCATGAAATTATTTAGGGTATAATTAATATAATTATATAATTGCGTTAAATAATGTTAGTTAAAAGCTTGTTTGACTTTAATTCCACAATCAGGTCATCACATAGATCATTCTTTATATAAAATGGGTTTTATTAATTACACTCAATGATTATCGAGTCATCATTTTCGAACGTTAGTGGCATCAGTCATCTCCTTCTTCATAGGCTTGTCATCGGTGATACTATGTTTACTTTAATTACTGAGGAAAAAACCCTTCCTCCACTTGCTCATTTTTTATTATATTGGAACACCAAAGGCATGTGGCTACGACCTGATCTGGCTTACCCCATGTTCCATGTCTCCTTGATAGGGCAGAAATACTTGTAAAGCACAAGTCATCCTCCTATTTAAGTCACCAACAAGCCATTATTTCTCGTATTCATTTTTATAGCTCATAAGATGCCAGTACCAATTACCTCTCAGCCCAAATAAAGCCCCACTCCCTCATGCTCGTAAATCATGATGAATTGATTTCAATAAAGTCAAAAAAATTCTTATTCATTTCTACTTAAATAAGTTTTCTGTTGAATATTAAAGTTATGCCCTAAATGTGTATCTGCTCTTTGTGAATTGATTTACGAATGTGAAAATAAATCTCACATTCTTTCCTTTAGAATTAGAATAATAATTTCAAAGCCAAACACCTTTATCTAATTTTATTTACTTGTCAGGGCATAGACATATATAATCCTCCTATAATATTGCGTAATAGTTATTGGCATATAATAAGGACTGCCATTCTTATTTTAAATTATAAATTCTTTTTAAAGACTAGAGGTAATCTATATAATCATAATCTAAAAGTTGAACAAAATTATTATTATTATTAAACATTTTATTAACACATTTGGTTTTTAACTTTCTTTCTTATACAATAGTTATTTTAATATTAATGCTCGCTGTCTGTATTGGCAACCTGAACATATAAATATATGAGTTGACTTAGAAATATCCTTAGTTATTTTATTATACGTTATTAGTGTCAGATCAGGGGTCTCAAATCATCATCATCCATTGAGTTAGTTTCTTGGCGCATAGTCATGTACCATCAACTTTGGTCATCCATTGATTTGATCTGAGCTCATGAGTTGGATTTGAATTCAGTTTGGTTCTACTGAGTTTGAATCTGACTTTGCAGTTGGGTCCATTGGTGTGGGTGGTTTTTCGATCAGTACACTAATGGTCCATTGAATATATATGGACACTTAAAGGTTGCAACTTGGCCACAGATAATGAAATATTGATACAATGAAGTTTAAATAACCCTCTTTAAATATGAAATAAACATGTCCATGTAATGCAGACTAATAAATAGGCAATTATAACATTACAAACTGCAATACTTTTAAATTATTCTTGTATTATTTAAATAATAAGTGAAATAATGCATAAAGCTAAATGGGATAATAAGTAATCATTAGAACCCAACCAGTAATGACCTAAACATTCACAATATAGATAGTAATCAATAATTCTCATTACTGCCAAGGTAACCTCTCCATTTTTTAATAGCAAGAGTGGTCAATTGAATATATATGGACACTTAAAGATTGCAACTTGACCACAGAGAATGAAATATTGACACAGTGAAGTTTAAATAAATCTCTTTAAACATGAAATAAACATGTCCATGTAATGCAAACTAATAAATAATCAATAATAATATTAGAATCAGCAATACTTTTAAATTGCAAATGTATTACTTAAATAAAAAGTGAAATAATTCTTAAAGCTAAATGGGATAATAAGTAACAATTAAAAATCAACCAGTAACCACCTAACATTCATAATATAAATAGTAATCAATATTTCTCACTGTTGTCAAGGCAACTCTCTCCTTTTTAATAACATCAAGTGCCCTTTAGTTCATTAGTCCAATGTCCATCTCAGTTCACCTATATATCCACTACCACACCTACATATCCATTTACTAATGATACAATTTTTATTTATAAATGAGGTTTTATTTTTAGAGTTATATATTAATTTGTTTAATGTAGGAGGTGTCTAAAATGCAATATCACATATACCTTTATAAATATTTCTTATAGAATTTACTTGATCATTTGAAATACATGGTATTGATATTTATATTTTTCATTAGCAGGAGAATGAATATTATTATTAAAATTTTTATTCTTATATTTTGTATCAAAATCTCTAATAACATTGTATATATATATATATGCCAACAGATGGCGTTCTACCAAAAACACCGTCAAGCATTTGTTTACATAAACGTCAGAGCATGCATCCACTATCTCTAACTTTAATTCCACTTTCAGATCATGATTTCAAGCTATTTGCTATCATCAGTGAAAGACAGGAATTTTAGAAACTAGATCTAAACACAAACTCTGAGCATTTATGAAACAGTTTCTATTCAGCTTGCAAGTGTGAATCTTTTAGACACGTAATGTCTTCAAACTCAGCATAGCCAGCCAGATAGCTACATGGGTCTGATCTCAGTTCAGCATCACCACATAGTAGAAGCCTCTGCAATATATATCATTGCAAGAAAGACCTCAAAGGTACATTTATGAAAAACAAAAACCAAGTTAAAAACTTGCTAATGCTTGTATTTATGTCAACAGATGGCGTTCTACCAAAAACACCATCAAGCATTTGTTTACATAAACGTCAGAGCATGCATTCACTATCTCTAACTTTAATTCCACTTTCAGATCATGATTTCAAGCTATTTACTATCGTCATTGAAAGACAGGAATTTTAGAAACTAGATCTAAACACAAACTCTGAGCATTTATGAAACAGTTTCTATTCAGCTTGCAAGCGTGAATCTTTTAGACACCTAATGTCTTCAAACTCAGCATAGCAAGCCAGATAGCTACATGGGTCTGATCTCAGTTCAGCATCACCACATAGTAGAAGCCTCTGCAATATATATCATTGAATAGAAACTGTTTCATGAATGCTCAGAGTTTGTGTTTAGATCTAGTTTCTAAAATTCCTGTCTTTCACTGATGATAGCAAATAGCTTGAAATCATGATCTGAAAGTGGAATTAAAGTTAGAGATAGTGAATGCATGCTCTGACGTTTATGTAAACAAATGCTTGACCATATTTTTGGTAGAACGCCATCTGTTAACATAAATACAAGTGTTAGCAAGTTTTTAACTTTGTTATTTGTTTTTCATAAATGTACCTTTGAGGTCTTTCTAGCAATGATATATATTGCAGAGGCTTCTGCTATGTGGTGATGCTGAACTGAGATCAGACCCATGTAGCTATCTGGCTTGCTATGCTGAGTTTGAAGACATTATGTGTCTAAAAGATTCACGCTTGCAAGCTGAATAGAAACTGTTTCATAAATGCTCAGAGTTTGTGTTTAGATCTAGTTTCTAAAATTCCTGTCTTTCACTGACGATAGCAAATAGCTTGAAATCATGATCTGAATGTGGAATTAAAGTTAGAGATAGTGAATGCATGCTCTGACATTTATGTAAACAAATGCTTGACGGTGTTTTTGGTAGAACGCCATCTGTTGACATAAATACAAGTATTAGCAAGTTTTTAACTTGTTTTTTTGTTTTTAATATATATATATATGATTATAATTGTAGCCAACATTTAACAATTTATTCAAATATATTTTAATATTTTGTCTTTATCTGATGAATATTTGGAAAGTCTATTATTTCTAAATAGAAAGGATACTTGCCATTTTGTGTGACATTTGTACTCTTGATTTATATGGAATATAACTTCTTTTTACTATTGGTTTTTTTGGTTATACCATAATTCAGCATACATTGATTTCTAGTTATTTTAAGATAAAAAAACTGAATGCATATTTTAATTTTCATCTGTTTTTATCCATTTTAGGCCTTTTTAACCATTTAATTCTTTCAGCAACTCATTAATTGTATTTGGTTTGCCACATATAAAACATCATTTACATATCGATAATATACAGTGATAATTTTTTTGATAAAATTCCTTTTTCAAAATGTTTTCTTCATGTATAGAAATTACAAAATTATATTTGTCTTAAGGTTTGTAGTGATGATATATTATGAGATGTGATATGTTGGACTATTTCCATCATTTTATGAGTGAATGTTGAATGTACATAAAATTTTAAACTTTATTTAAACTTTCCAAATAATAACAACTTGTTAGTAATAACACACAAATAGACAATACAGGTTAATTACTAACCTGTAACCTGTATTGTCTATTTTTGTGTCATTACTAACAAGTTGTTTGTATTTGGAAAGTTTAAATAAAGTTTAAAATTTTCTGTACATTCAACATTTACTCATAAATTGATGGAAATAGTCAAACATATCACATCTTACAAAATTATATATTTGAGCAACAGTAGGGAAACCCATTGGTCAACTAATACCCATTTTATAAAAATCCTTTTTAAAAGATGCATAAATAGTTTTATCTATAAAGCTTAATGTTTCAGTTATAAATTTTATTATTTTCATGTTAACATTTTTTAAACTTAATGCATTGGAAATAATATCATTAGATGCTTATTATTCAATTGATCCATACATTTCCCTTACATCTAGAGTACATACTACATCAATAATATTAATCTTAATGAACATTAGACATTATTATCCAACATCACAAGGTGTCATTAAATGTATAAGAGAGAACATGAGAGTTTACTGATGAGGATATCTATATAAATGATTACACAGCTGTAGCATCACCCATAGACATTTAAAATAAACTTTAGATTTGAAAGAGCAGAAGACATTGTATGGAAATACCAATAATATAGTAGCTTAAATTCAATATAATTCTTTACACCATGCAGGACATTAGAAAATTTTATATATATTGTTAAAAACATCTGTATAGTTAAAACCTTTTATGCGCTGATTATTTTATTGGCCAAGTGAGGTAAAAGTCTAAACTTTTAATTGGTCAATTCACAAACTTAAGTGTAAATTCACAAACTCAAGCGTCAAAATATATTCATTTTTTAATATTATATTCACTTTAGTTTCATTTGTCAAAAGTATATTAATAATTTGTTGAAAGTGAACGAAAGTTTTTTCAAAAATAAATTTTTATTTATAATTATAAAAATATTCGATAGTGACAAATCTAAAATGAACATTACTCACCAACCAAAAAGTTTTGCTGATGTCGGTGATTTCTCTCCCAGTTTTACGTTGCAGAAAAGTAAATAATTTTTGATAAAGTCTTAACTATTTTTCTAAAATAATTTTATTTTTAGCATATTTTATCAAAATAATTTATAATTTGTCAAAAACACTTTTAAAATGGTCTAAAATATTCGTTTATCATTTTTGAAATGAAAGAAATCATAACTCTTTAGCTAGTGACAGATATTTTCTTTGTTGTCAAAATTTAACAGCTAATCAGATTCAAGAAAGGGTGGTATTTTTCCTTTGTTAGACCTTTACTGCAAGGTTTATTGATTTTTTACTTGTAAAATAATTCAAGAGAGGGCAGCATCTTATGGAACTTTTTTTAACCTTTAAAAAGAGTGCAACATCTTAATGGTAGTATTAAAAATGACTGAATTAGAATGACTTGATGCCATCTCTGTTTTAACCAAAATGATCCATTAAAATGTTAATGCATATGTCCATTAATATATTGTAATGGTCAGGTTTGTCCATTTGCTAAACAGACTGAGAGTCTAGATGAATAAGAAACAGGCTGACCAAGTTGGGATGGTAACACCCTATGTCTGAAAATGCATGCCCTCTTTTACCCATGCTTCGAAATCCCACACTAGTAAATGACCTGCCTGTGGGTACACTCGATACTTCTTTGACCACATTCCAGTACTAGCAAAATGGTAGAACATGAGTCTTATTGCCCCTTAACTAATACTAAATGACTTAACTAGTGATTCATAATGACAATTACCAAATATTGAGACTGAGAGTGATATATTTTAGAAAATTTAATATATAAATTCATAATCAATAAAACTAAATGTACAGGCATCAGACACATGTAGGTGATGATACATATTAGTAAAAGATTAATCAGTCAGCTTTACATGAAGGGAAATATGTATAAATTCATGATACAGAGTAACAAACAATAAAACCAAGGTATATAAATGATTTACATGCAGGTGAATGTTATTTTACATAGGGTTAATAGTTTAGCTTTATAAACGATAAAACAAAATGTTACAGTGGTGAATTAACATTTACATTGGACATTCTCCCTTTAATTAAGTAGAGATGAATAAATATTATACAAAGTTATGCAATCAATTTATGCCAAGATATACACCAAGAACTTAGCAAAACAAGGGAGATAAGACTAGCTGAGATGATATTACTTATCATTAAATTTACATCTAATTTGCGATACAAATTAACCAAGTTAATTCAGAGTCTGGCTTGGATCAAAGCTGAGGTTATTTAATAAAGTGGGTGGACCTGATGGAGCAGTGCCACTTCAGATTCTATGGTGTGTCAAATATAATAGTAGAAGGAGTGCATCTCAAAAGTGTGCTTGTAAAGATTTATTACCAAGTAATCGGTTCTTTGTACTGCACTGCTTGCTATACTAATAAAAGAAGACTTCTTTAGTCCAGAGGATCAAACAACTACTTCATTTGGTCTCTTCCAAATATCAAATACAAGATGGCTTTGCTGTCCAAACTAACTGGCATGGTTTGACATTAAATCAACCTCAATGAAGACACATATATGTAGAGAATCTAGCAAGAAGCTAAACATTATTTTCCAAATAAGCATCATGTTAGCTCATTGAATTTAATATAATTACTTTTATTTATTAAATACACAAAATATGAAGCATTTAGCTGTGCTACTGCCATTAATCAGTTCCATAATAGTACATAATAATTCAACTATAGGGAAATATTCCATAATAGTAAATAATAATTCAACTATAGGGAAATACTTAGAATCTGGCTTAAGAGTTATCTGAACCATTTAAGACATATAATTATGGATTTTACAGTATATTTTGGGAGTTATTAAGGATCTAAATATTAATTGCACATATACTGTAGAAAATCGCTCTCGTTTAATGCAAATAAACACTCTTTTATAATTATTTAGCAGGCCATATTAGCTGTATTATCAATGGTGGATGAATATTAAATACAGAAGGGAGTTTGTCTGTATTTTTATAGCAAATGAGCACAATGATAGCATATAAGTATCTCTCTGAGAATTAAATAATTCTCCAAACTTAGTTCTGATTACTTCAGCATAAATCAAATATAATTATAATAAAAATGGTGTAAAATAACATCTAAATAATAAATAAGGTTGTATTGCAGTTATCACTAAAGTTGTAGGGTTTAAACATTAAATATTAAAATGAATATATGTGTATATGTATGATCAAGCAAGATTTGATAAAGTGATTATTGTAAATTAAAGATACATAGCAGATTTACATTTACCTAGCAGAGTTATACAGGAGATGTAATGACCGCTAGCTTGATAGTTATTTTAAAGAATGAAATGGTATTTTGAACATGCTTTACTGTAATTCTTGTGAGGAATTCTAATCGATGTTCCTGTATGGGGGGCTTCTCTGAGTGTGATTCCTATTCTCCATTGGTGAATGTGAATCTGGCTTCTTTCTTTCTGACACAGTTCAGTAGATACAGTTTCACCATTTTACTGCAACTTATTAGATACAGTTTGTTTACAGCTGGGGTAGCTTACTGGGATGGCTTCATTAATGCTGGTGTGGCTTCTAAATACAGTTTCATTATTATCAAGAAGGCTGGCTTATACTTATAGGGTGGCTGATGATGGTTCATTGGTGTAAGATGTATCTCCCACTAGCTCATGGTTCTCATCTTAGCAACTTTAAGTGTTTTTAGACAGTACTCAAACTCAATTTCCACATGAGGTCATGGCCAAAATATAGTTATGTGTGCTGGTTCTATACTTTTCTTTTTAATATATATATATATATATATATATATATTAAAAAGAAAATATATATATATATATTATAATAATAAGACTAAGTTTTTATAGCTATATTCAGCACACATCCCTATTTCTTTCCTGTTCTATCTACATCACTTGTTTACTGCTTCGAACCTCGTGCTCTTAATTATTTTTTACCTCACCTAGCTATGAGTAAAAACTCTCCCTGGGGCCCCTCCAAATGGTCAAGTATAAATTTATGATTGTCTTATTTTTAAATTGGCTTTTTAGGTATAAGGCTAATTAAGTTAAATGTTACTTTGGTCAAATGCTAAAACTCGTAAACAACTTTACAGTCTGCAGTTTTTAAACAAAATTGTAAAACTAAAATAATTTTAAGAAAATGCTAATTTAGTCAATCTGTAACTAAAATATAATTTTAAGCAAGTATTAACTTGTAAAAAACTTTACCGTCAGCACTTCTACCAAAGAATAAACTGGAAATGATTTTAAGTAATGCCCATCTGGTCAATCTTTAACTAAAATATTATTTTGAACAAATATTAACTCGTAAACAACTTTACCATCCGTATTTTTAATAAAGAATAAACTTGAAATAATTTTAAAAGAATATTAAGACTAAAATTTTGAATACACGACTTTTTTTAGCAAAGTTTAATATAATTCTATACGTAACTTCTAGCTGCACATACTATTAGGTTTACCCAGTTTTAATAAATGGAGAGCGCACAAGTTTGGAATTCTAAATTAAAAAAATACACGCGATTTTAGTTTTTAATCCATATCATCAATTGTCAGATTATCTAAAAAAGTGCTTGTAAATTCTGAGAATGTAATAATTATCTGTATTGTGCTGAGATTGTAATAGAAAAATAATTAATTTTAACAATGTTGTTAAAATATATTATTTTAGTGTAAATTTTAAATGTGATCTATATTCTAACATAATTTTAAATTTACTTTGATGGGTAAAAGAAGCTCCATGACACTTTCCTCTAAATGTAGTTATGATATTTAAGTTAGTACGTTTTGTTTTTACATTGATATTATATGCATGAGCGATATTTGTATATTATTATTTCTAAATAGGGACACATAATTATTTGTCAAATTACCTAAAAAATGATTGAACTGCATTAGAAGTTAATCATTATCACTATTATAAGAAAATAATAAAATTTCATTAATTTAGCAATATTGTTAAAATAGTTTATTTTAGTGTAAAACATAAATATAAACTATTTTCAAATATAATTTTAGATTTACATTTGATGGGAAGAAGCTCCGTGACATTCCCCCCTAAAGGTACTTATAATATTTATTCCAATATTTGTTTAAATAAACTTCAAATTTTCTGTTACTACCTGAAAATTATTTCTATTTGTATACTTGTATTTCAATGATATAATTTTACTATAATGTTGTTTTGGTGTGCACATATTTTTCTTTTTCCTGCAAAAGAAGGTAATTTTTTTATTTATTTTTAAATTCAAAAAATAAATAAATAATTATTTGTATATATACAGCTAACAGAAAATTATAGATATACTAGCAGTTATATATATATACACCTGAGTCTGTTTTTTGCGGACTTATTTAACACGATTTTGAAGTTACGCGATTCATGTTTTACCAGAAGTCGAACTTTCGCGCACTTACGTTATATTGAAAGTAATAGCACATTATTGGAATTCGACTTTCATCTTAATAATTTCAATATTTTCATTGCTTTATAATAGTAAGATTTTATGCAATAATGAAATTAAAATCATGGTTTCTACATTTTATGTATACATGCATTAAATTTTACAAGATTATAATGTAAATTTGTTCAAACATTGTGCGTGTTAATTTTGCATTTTAAATCACATTCTGTTTTTGCTTTTTAAAAAAGAATGTTTAATCAATTATTAATCATTTAGTGTCCACAAGTTTATTTTTAAAAGGTGAGTAATAGCAGTAAAATGAAATTTGATTTTTAAATGGAATTGAAAATTAAAAAATTAAAGACAAAAATAAAAGTTTAGATACAGAAGAAAATGTAGAAAAAGATAATGAAACAGAAGTGGAACTTGTTCCTTTCACTTCTAAAATGATTCAAAAGGTCTTCAACTTTCTAATCAGTTGGCAAATTATTTTTTTACTAATAACACTAATCATGAACGTGCTCTTAAATTCCAATGAGAGCTAACTGGTTGTATGTCTGGATATCGCGAGCTTCATGAACAATTAATAAAATCATTGTCTCAAAGATTAATTACTAATTATGTTGTCACTAGAAACCATTAAAACAACAACATGAGAGTAAAGTTGGTACTAGTTATAGTTCCTCTTGTGAAGAATCTTTACCAGCTTACAAACAAACCTGTTTATCGGCAAATAGCGTTATTAATTAAAATGTCTATAAAAAAATGTAAATTACTGTACTGTAAATTATGCATAAAAATATATTATTTTGAATAAAATTAAATATTATAGTTAAAAAAAGTTTGTCTTGTATCAGTTTTTTTCAAATTTGAAATTTTTTATTAGTCATATTTTATTTCCTTATTTTTTTTTTTTTTTGCGTGAATTTTAAAGTAATTTTACGATGGTGCTTTGCTTTTATGCGAATTTTGAGAAATCACAGACAGCATCCCTCCTTTTTCAATGTAAGTTACGTCTATTTTTGCATGGTTACATTTGCGCGTGTTTTCTGAGGAACCTATCTATTGCGTAAAATGAGACCCAGGTGTATATATATATATATGTGTGTGTGTGTTTATACATATTCATTTAAATTTAATGACAACATAAATTGAAATAATTTATGGTACTTTATTTTTAGATGATACAAACTGCCTGATGGCATTGTTGTAGCCCAAACCACATTAATATGCTATTTAGGAGGTCCTTTAATTGACCAATTTGTGAATTTCTTGCAATTCTCATTTGGCTAGCTTAATACTTTTGACATGTTGCTACAGTCTTGTTGCGAACACTTGCATTTTTAATGCTTTACCTTATCATTTAAGGGTATCCGTATTTAATGCTGTCACTTATTTTAAAATATGCATTTAAATTAATTCTCGTTGACATTATCTGACAAATAATTACTTACTACTGATTTTAATATCATCCCGTTGTTTAAAGAGAATTAGTTATGTTACAATAAAATTGGAAAAGGTTTTGTCAAGTGCCATTTTTGTTATCTCTCAAGAGTATTCATGCACTTGGTAGGAAGAATATATTCTTTCAGAAATTTTTTTTTTCTTAAATTATTGTTGTTTATTATTTATTTCACTTAACTAAATTAAATAGATTAATTAAAAAAAGTAAATAACGTCAGAAAAAAGACCAGGTAATGTTATATTTATGTGTATTAAAGAGTGTAAAAATCCATCAAGTGGCTTGAATTATCTAAAAATTTAGTACATAATATATTAATGTGGATTTTAGATACTTCACATAATAGAATCATTATACTGATAAAATCTCATATGTATTAACAGCGATTTGGGCATTAGCTTTTGCAAAAATATTTAGTTCTATTATCATTTTCTTACATGAGTTTTAAAATATGACCATTATATATATATATATATATATTGTAGTTTTATGCAGTTAGCTAAGAATATAGATATAAAATATTATTATAATGTACTGGATGGGAAAAAGAGGGTTAATTGCATTCCTATGGTAACAATTGAATATGTCAATATGTGTTGTAATTTTTCAACATTTTATACTTTTTTATTAAGTAAAAAAATTATAATTATAATAAATATCAATTAAAATAACAAAATTATTATTTGCTATTAAAGACATATTAAAATTGTTAGAAGTTAAAGAGGTAAGTTACTAACATTAAAAATGAAATATGATTTGTTTTGAATTAAATTCAAATTTGGAAGAGGTAATATTTTTCCTTCATTTTTTCTCTATTCTTGATGTTAATTGATAAAAAAGGTTAAAGCCTTTCATAACATGTTTTTGAATGTAATGATGATTATATATAAAGGGACTGAGGTAATTGTTTGAGAACAGAAAGCATTTTGCTAGCCCAGTTAAGAAAGTTTCAAACCATTCATCATAATGTTAATATATAGTATACTGTATATTTTGCAGTGGGGGGAAATATAGCTATTCAATGACCTAGCCAACAAATTATAAAGTCAGCCATAATATGAATTACTAATACTCATTTACAGGTGATTAAATCTACTCAAGGAAGTGCCTTGTTCATAGATTGGAAAAACAATCGGTAATTTCTACAATATACTAAATTTTGATTTGTTATGAAAGAAGAAAATGTATTGATGCTGACCAGCATAGAATCTGAAAACAAAAAAAAAATCATTTATTTGCCAGCCTGGAACAACAAAACTAAGAATAGATAGATTTAAAAGTACTTTGCTAATCTCAAACAAGAGAAATTAAAAATAAATAAATTATTCAATTGTTTGTCAGCGTTAAAACGAAAACTAAAGATAAATAAATAAACATTGCTATTATTGTATCATCCTAAAATCAGAAGACCGAATAACAAAAATATTTAATCACATACAGATCGGTTGGAATAGTTTTGATAATTTGAAAATTCTCCTAGCACATAAATTTGATGATGTTGTTGCATCTAAAAATATATCTTATAACAAAATTGTTAAGTTAATATTGGATAGATATATTTTCATTTTTTTCATACTATATGAAATTTGATTACTAACATTCTTCTATCTTATAACTAACGTATGGAGGAGACTATGGAAGGGGAAGAAGAGTCAAGAAATATTTTAGTTTATAGAAAGTAAATAAACAGCATAATGGAAGTTATTAAAACTGTTTTACATTGTAGAAAAAATAATATTATTTTTAATATACTTTTGATAGTCATATTCTCGATTATATCAGATTCTATTTATTTAAGTTAAGTATATTGACACATTTAGAGCAGTGCTGCTGCATGGAATGAAATGTTGAAAAATTTTATATTTTAATCTCTATTGAAATTTTATTCTAACATTTTATTAATTGAATTCTCAAGCTTTTTCAATATAGTGATAGAATGACCACATAATGGTTAATGATTTGAACATGTGTCTCTAATCAACTCAAACAAATAAAAGTTCTATTAGTAGAGATATATTTATATGAGTGAACTATGAGGAGCAAAAAGTGTTAATTGTTCTTTAGCTCATATTAGCAGAAATAAGCTTAGAAAAGGACCTCATGAACTCAGTTAAATCATTCAACAGTATATGTGGGTATTCAACATAATGGAAGTGTTATAATGGACACAAATTCTGAAAAAAAAAGTTGCATTGCATAAAAAGAAATTAAATTCAGGAATAAAAAAGGCTAAAGTAATTATGAAAGGCACTAATACATAAATAAAATGTAAACAGTCGAGTAACAACATATAGAGAAGAGAAGATGTGGGTATAGGAGGACAGAATAGATAAAAATATATGGGATTCCTTTGGGATAAGCCATGAAAAATTGAGATAGAAGAAAAAATAAATTTGAAAAATTTTCATTATCAATATCACTTTTATTGACAAACATAGTAGATGATTACCAATGCTAAATTTAAAATGCACACTCATGAAATAAAAAAAGTATATAATGCAGTAGATGTAAGAGAGAAGAGGAAACCTTGTATTTAGGAAGAATGCTGACTAGGGAAAAGTGGTAAAATGAGCCTAAACACAGAAAAGGGGAAAATCGAAAAGATTAAGAAGAGTCTGAAGGATCAATTCCAAGAAAATTTTGATGTAAAAGAAAATAATCAAGCGAATTTAAATATGCAGAACAATATGAAGCAAAGTAAAAATTATGTGGCAAGTGAAGTGATAGGAAAAACACAGTTTGATGCAATGCTATTGCCACAAGATGTAGAACCTAATTGTAATTTGTATAAGACAAGCAAAATAGCAGATCAATACATGAGTGCATTGGCTAAAGAGAGTGAAGAAATTTGCCCTTTAATTTAAAAAGAAATTATGGAATAAAATGTAATAATGAAGACAGAATAAGGATAGTGATGATATAAATGAATTAGCTTATACACCAAAGCTTGAAAAAGTTGGTGATAACTATTTTTGATCAATCATTTATTTGACTAAAAGCAAACAAAAATGAAGTAAGCCGTTAAATACAATAAATGAAAATATATCATGATGAATAATAAAATAAAAACTTTATTAGGCAAAATGATAGTATAGAAGCTGAAACACATGATATAAATAGCTGCAAAAGTAAGAAACAATGTAAAAAAAACACACTATAATATTTTTAACACAAGAGAGTATGTGAATAAAAAAAAATTCTTGTATGGTAAATGATATTAGTAGAATAAAAAAAATAAATTATATCCATTACAGAGTGAGGGGATAATGATGAGAGTGATAATATTCTTCTTATTATCCAAATGACATTTTTGCTGCTAATAAATTATTGAAGAGAGAGGCAAAGAATGATTTATGAATGACTAAAGCTGGCCTATTCTCTCTTGATTTTTGAATCTGTTGAAAGGATAAATAATATTTAGAGAAAATAAATTATACAGTTGGAATTTAGAAAAAAAGATAAACATTAAAAATGATTTGTAAAATAAATCTTTCAGTAGTAGTAAAGAAAAAAGTTTTGACAGCGATATGAGGATGCAATGTATACATGATGCTATGTGGAATACTTACATCATCATTGAACTTACCTCATTTTAATGTTCATAGGAACTAACCATAGCTTCAAAAATGAGTTAGGCTCAATCATAACATTTGAAGTAGTGGTTATTTGACAAAGATAGAACCTATAACAATTAATTATGAGCCTCTAAATTTCATTATTTCCTTCAATCTCTAAAAATTGCCTTTTTT
The DNA here is from genome assembly GCA_028023455.1 of Epiperipatus broadwayi. NCBI lineage: Eukaryota > Metazoa > Onychophora > Udeonychophora > Euonychophora > Peripatidae > Epiperipatus > Epiperipatus broadwayi. The sequence continues at coordinate 3,562,409 of JAQFVV010006290.1, forward strand.
ATTTATTCTGGATATTATGTTGCTTATTGTGATTGTTTCTTCTCTTGTTATTCAGTTTGCATTGTGTACTTACATTTTATGATTATTTTTTTCTATTTATTACAGGATTTTGAATTAGTATTCATATCATTCATATTGTTAAAAGCCAGCAAAATCTCTATGTAAAACAAGTCCAATAGTGCACTTTTTATTATGAGTATAGTAAAAGAACGGTTATGATAGTACAAAACTGAAATATATATATATATATATTAAAATACAAAAAATATTTTTTGCCATAAAATTATTTTAATATTTCAATCAGATGAGTGATTTTCTTCACAAAGATACCATGCTTAGTTTCATCAAAATTAATAATGTGTCCTGTATCATTTTCATGCACATACAAAGCTGAACCAAAATATTCATTTCTAACCTTACTTTTATGAACATTTATTCTTTCATTTAAACTCATACTACTCTGACTAATGTAAACCTTCTTACAAAAATTTTTGATAGGAGGAATATTCCTGGTTTATTGCATATAATCCTTTGTTTTTGTAAGAAGGTTTACATATGTCAGAGTACTTTGTGTTTAAATGAAAAAATACAGGTTTATAAAAGTAGGGTTAAAAATAAATATCTTAGTTCTGCATTGTAGGTCCATAAAAAAGATATAGGCAACATTATTAATTTTGATGAAGCTAATGTTATTTTTTTTAGAGAAATGAAATAAAAAGAATTAAAAAATCTTTATTATTGCAAATGTATTATTCTGAAGCAATCAACTTATTTAAAAGTTCTTTTAATACTAAGGGTAGATAGGAATGTTTAATATAAATATGGTATTGTTTTGTACTTCTTTACAGTTAAGAAATCTGCTTGTAGCAGTGATACCATTGGTTGTGTTTTTGATTTTATTCTTTCTTGGTTAATCTGGTTGACTATATATTGGATTTGAAGCAATTTTAATCATATATATTGAATTTAAGCTACTTTATTATTGAAATTTCCACAAAATGTCTGTTTTTTTCTCATCTAAAGCCAATTTTGAATGTCTATAGATGATGCTACAGCTGTGTAAGCATTTATGCTGGTTATCCTCATCATTAAACTCTCATGTTTTATGCTATACATTTAGTGACACTATGTTGTGTTGGATGATAGTCTGCTGTCCATATATATATATATATATATATATATGGACAGCAGACTATCATATTATATATATATATATATATATATATATATTAAGCAATTAAATCATCCCACATTTTGACCTGGCTATTTTGAAATACGAACTCTAATGTATTTATATATTAGTTCACAGAGGGCAGTACTGGATTTTTTAATCATGTGGGATGATTTAATTGCTTAATATTTGTATATTTATTTCAGTATAGCGTTATGCACTGAGATTATATATATATATATAAGGTTAATTTGAGTTAATTATTTTTTAATTTACATCAGCAATTGTAAGATTATATAAAAAAAGGCTGGTGAAATCTTACAACTTAATAATTATATGTGTTGTGCATAAACTGTAATAGCAAAAATAATTAATTTTAACAATATTGTTAAAATACATTATTTTGGTGTAAATTTTAAATGTGTTGTATATTCTAATATAATTTTAAATTTACATTTGTTGGGTAAAAGAAGCTCAATGACACTTTCCCCTAAAGGCAGTTATGATATTTAAGTTAGTACATGTTTTGTTTTTATATTGTTATTATGTGCATGATTGATGATTGTATGTCATTATATCTAATAGGGGCACATAATTAAGTATCATATTCCTTAAAAATTAATCTATCTGCATTAGAACTTTATAATTATCAGTATTATAAGGAAGTAATAAAATTTCATTAATTTTAGCAATATTGTTAAAATTGTTTATTTTAGTGTAAAACATAAATATGAATTATTTTCAAATACAATTTTAGATTTGCATTCGGGAAGAATCATCCCCTTGACATTCCTCCCTAAAGGTAGTTATGATATTTATTCCAATTTTTGTTTAAATAACCTTCAACTTTTCTGTTACTTGCTGCAAATTATTTGTATTTGTATGCTTGTATTTCAATGATATAATTTTATTATAATGTTGTTTTGATGTATACATTTTGCTTTTCTTTCTTGCAAAAAAGGTAAATTAGTTTTGGATTTTTAAATTGAATAAGAAAGAAACAATTATTTGTTTATAATGTTAACAGAAAATTATAAATATATCAGTAAGTATACATATACATATGTATATATTTATACATAATCATTTAAATTTAATGACAACATAAATTGCAATAATTTATGGGACTTTATTTTTAGATAATACCAGCCACCTGATGGCATTGTTGCTAGCCAAATCTATATAAATATGCTGTTTATGAGGTCATTTAAGTGGCTAGTTTTTTATTGGTGGCTCATTTTCATTGTGTAGTGTAATACATCTTTTGTCATGTTGCTAAAGTCTTGGTGTGAATAGTTGCATTTTTAATGCTTTACCAAATCATTTAAGGGTGTCTGTTTTTAAAGCTAACTGTTATTTTAAAATATACATTTTAAATTAATTTTCTTAGATATTAACTGATTGATAATTACTTACTACTAAAATTTAATATTTAAAGAGAGTTATTCATGTTACAATTAATTTGGAAAATATTATTGTCAAGCAGGATTACTATTATCTCTCAGGAATATCCATGCTCTTGGAAAGAAAACAATATTTTTTCACAAAATAAAAATGTTTTTTTTCTTAAAATATTGTTGTCTATTATTTATTTCTCTTAACTAAATTAAATTAGAATAATTGAAAAAAGTAAATAATGTCAAAAAAGGCCAGTTACATTATATTTTGTGTATTAATCAGTGTAAAATTCCATCAAGCAGCTTATATCATCTAAAAATTGAATATTTAATGTATTAATGTGGATTTTAGATACTTCATATAATAGAATCATGGTACCCATAAAATCTCATATGTATTAACACCCAAATCAGAACATTAGCTTTTGCAAAATCGTTTAGTTATTTCAGCATATTATTACATGAATTTAGCATCTGACAATTATATATATATATATATATATATATATAATTTATTAAGTACAAACAGATAACATTGTAATAACATGAAAGCTAAAACCTTCAACAGATACATTTTAAACATATTTATGTGACAGCCAATCAGATGCAATAATGACAGCACATGGACCCCTTAATTCTCAAACACAAGTCACAACTATAAGAAAAAGATGGGACCCACCTTCTTCTATGCCTCAATTTATATATATATATAAGCCAGACTCAAGCATTTTGAACTAAGAGTGTGAAGCTTAAATACCTTCACATTTAATTCACTAAATATTATATATAAATAAGCAATGTGAAATCTTTCGATTTACTATGAAGCAATTTTTTAAATCTAATGAAATGATATTAATAAATGTAAATATATCAAATTTATTAAGTGCAAACAGATAACATTGTAATAACGTGAAAGCTAAAACCTTCAACAGATACGCTTTAAACATGCTTATGTGACAGCCAATCGATGCAATAATGATAGCACATGGACCCCTCAATTCTCAAATACAAGTCAGAACTATATGAAAAAGATGGGACCCACCTTCTTCTATGCCTCAATTTATATATCAATAAGCCAGACTCAAGCATTTTGAACTAAGAGGGTGAAGCTTAATTACCTTCACATTTAATTCACTATATATTATATATAAATAAACAATGTGAAATCTTTCGATTTACTACATATATATAGTAGACTTATGCAGTTAGCAAGGGATATAGTCATAACATATTATAATGTAGTGGATGGGAATAAGAGGGATAATTACATTCCTATGGTAGCAATCGAATATGTTAATATGTGTTGTAATTTTAAATACTTTCTACCTTTTTACTAACCAAAAAATAATAAAAAATAAATTATAATTTTAATAAAAAGCAATTAAAAAGAATAAATTATTGTTTGCTGTAAAAGACATACTGAAATGGTTAAAAGTTAAAAAGATAAGTTAGTAACATTAATAATGAAATATGATTTGTTCTGAAATAAATTCAAATTTGTAATGGGTAATATTTTCCTTCTATTTTTTGTCTATTCTTGATATTAATTGAAAAAAAAGATTAAAGACTTTCATAACATGTTTTTGTATTTAATGATGATTATTATATAGGGACTGTGATAAATGTTTAGCTAACTGAAAGTATTTTGCTAACCCAGTGAAGAAAGTTTCAAACCATTCATCATAATGTTAATATACAGCATGCTGTATATTTTTCCATGAGAGAAATATATCTAATCAATGACTTAGCAAACTAATTATTAGATCAGCCATAATATGAATTACTAATGCTCATTTACAAATGTTTAAATCTACTGAAGGAATTAACTTTATAGAAAAAAATAGGAAAAAAATCCATCTCTACTTTGAAAAGAAAAATATATACATCATATTTTGAAAAAAAAAACAACGAATACCTTGTTCATAGATTGGAAGAACAATTGGTGATTTCCACAAAATACTAAATGTTGATCTATTATGAAAGGAAATGTATTGATGGTTACAAGCATAAAGTCTGAAAACAAAAACAATAATCATTGTTTGCCAGCCTGGAACAACAAAACTAAGGATATATATAATTAAATATAGTTTGTTAACCTCAAACAAGAAAAAGTAGGGATTAATAAATTTAATCAATTGTTTTCCAGTTTTAAAATGAAAACTGAAGATCAATAAATACACATTGCTATTATTAAATCATCCTGAAATCAGAAGTACTAAGAATTAAATATATTTAATCATATACAGACTGCTTGGAATAGTTTTGATAATTTGAAAATTTTCGTAACACAGAAATTTGGTAATATTGTTTTTTCTCAAAATATGATTTATTAACATAATATTAATCTTTAAATTCACATGTTATATGTAGTGATATACAAGATTCAAACTAGGATTTACAATGCAGAACTTGATTTATCAAGCGAACAGAAACATCTTAAATTTTATATGCATATATCTTGCCATTCATAGCTTCTCTCATAGTTTACTAAGTAACTCCTGACCTTAATGGCAGCTAGATAGATCACAGCCACCAAGAATCACATCATCTCCACCATCCAGAAGATGAGAAAGTGAAAACCTGCACTAATCCCCACAGCATCCAAATCCCAGGCCCCTGCTAAGGATTAGGAACCAGGCCTTAGGGTATTTCCAAAGCTCAGACTCTCCCATCCACTGCTCTTCCTAATCCTCACAGCACCCAGATCCCCATAAAACTACAGGCTTGTGAGATATTCTAAGTGCCAGACCCTGTCATTCAGATGGCAGAGATGAGTGACACAGCAGCCCCAATTTAAAGTTTAAACCATAGTAGAACTTTCTGGCCTAAGTCACACAAGCATGAGATTCTCTCATCTTCACAGCCAAGACAAGCAATGCTGCAGCACTAATCAAATATGTAAATCTCAAATTCTTACATCATATGCCATCTACAGATTATCACATAGTCTAATAACCAACCTATAAATCACATAGAGAACAAAGAGATTAAAACCACAATGCATCACATCATCTTCACTGCCCCAAAGATGAGAAATATGAAACCCGTACTAATCCTCATAGCCCTCACATTCCAGCTCTCTGTAAAAACCAGTGTTCAGGCCCCAGGAATCTTCCCAAGTTCCAGACTGTCTCATCTGAAACCCATACTAGAACCCAATATACCCACATACCAGCCCCCTCCAAGATTAGGAAACAAGCCCTGGGAGCTTTCCAAGCAACAGATCCTGTCCTCATGACTGCAAAGAAGCCTTAATCCATAAGGTCCTTAACTCTTGGTAAAAATCAACTGATAAAACTAGAAGAACAATCCATATGATGAGGTACAACTGTTAAGAATACAATGTCATAATAATTGCTAAATTCAAAATCACAGTGCAAATCTCCAGGATTTCCAATGCCTTGCATAAAAAATTATCATTACTATCCAAAATCAAGAACTTTAATATATATGTAGTAATCAGATGCTTGCATTATGTGTTATACCACAATATAATTCTAGATCTATAAAGCAATCAATGATGTACATAGAGTAATGTATCCATTAAAATTGCATATTGAATAGTGTCCATCATGTTTTAGCACCCTGAAAACATATAATCAAATGTTAAAATTATCGATTTGTACAGTTCAGCATTTAAAATTGAAAAAAAAAACAGTTTAATATAGAATGTATGGCTGAATAATCAAGCAACACTTGAAATCAAATATTTAGAACATTTCACTATAGCAGAAAAAAAAACTTAGTCAAATCTCAGGTCTAAAGTGCAAGCACAAAATTGCAATGAATAACGTTATCATTTTTAACAAATGAATGAGCCATCCAAATCTGGTAAAAATGTTGTTTTAAAAGACATAGACAGTGATCCAGCATCAAATGCATGGATAAAAGATAAAAAAAGTCTTGAAATAAGTGATCAGGTACAATGAAAAACAATTTACTATTATGGAAAAATTCTTTCTTAAAAGAAAAATCTCAGGTTTAAAAAGCAAGCATTAAAGTCTAAATAAATAATGCTACTATTGCTAACAAATAAATGAGCTCTCCAATTCTGGTAGCAATCCCCAGGGCACCTTTTCCCCAGATCCAACCCATATAAAAACTAGGATTCAGGCCATCAGGGATCCACCCAACAATCAGACACTCTCACTCAGTCAGCAAAGCTGTCCTGAATTAAAATACTCCCTTAAAATTAAGTCTTTCAATAGAAATCTCTAGAAATTTACATGGCTGTCAGCTATTTTTAACAGCACTCCAAAGAAAAATTTTAATCATGTTTACTTGTTGACTAATGGTGCCATAATTCTTGTGTTCAAAGGAACCAAAATGGTTACTCTGATCAATTGGAAACTTTTTAGAGAAAATAAAATTCTCTAAAATATAATTTAGGTATATAAAATGGGGAGCCAGTAACAGAATAAACTGAAGTCCCTGGCTTCCTCTAGTGGACTTTCATAATATTGTTGCAACTAAAACTATATCATGTGACAAAAATGTTTTAATAATATGTTTGTGAACTAACGTTAATTAGTTTAAGGTATCTTATTATATTTAATATTAGTTTACATAACTCAAAATGTATTATAAGTTCGTTTGTGTAGTAATTTTCACTTAAAGTTAATATTGTATTGATGTATTTTCATTTTTTATACATGAAATTTGATTGCTAACATTTTTAAATCTTATAATTGAAGTATGGAGAAATCTATTATTATTATTATTAATAATAATAATAATAATAATAATATTATTATTATTATTATTATTATTATTATTATTATTATTATTATTATTATTATTATTATTATTATTATTATTAGTAGTAGTAGTAGTAGTAGTAGTAGTAGTAGTAGTAGCAGCAGCAGTAGCAGTAGCAGCAGTAACAGTAGCAGTAGTAGGAGTAGCAGTAGCAGTAACAGTAGTAGTAGTAGTTGTAGTAGCAGTAGCAGTAGCAGTAGTAGTAGCAGTAGCAGTAGTAGTAGCAGTAGCAGTAGTAGTAGCAGCAGCAGCAGCAGTGGCAGCAGCAATGGCAGCAGCAGTGGCAGCAGCAGTAGCAGTAGCAGTATTAGTATATCTTATTGATAATCATATTTTTTATTACATCAGATTCTATTTATTTAAATTAAGTATATTGGCATATTTAGAGCAGTGCTGCTGTGTGCAATGGAAATGTTGATGAATTTCATACTTTAAATTATATTTGAATTTTATTGTGACATTTTATTAATTCAATTCTCAAGCTTTTTTAAGATAGTGATAAAATGACTGTATAATGGTTAATGATTTGAACCTGTATCCTTAATCAATTCACACAAATAAAATTTCTAAAGACATTATTTTTTACATTATATGTTTTTTATATCTAAATGGATTTATATTAATATTAGTAGAGACATATTTATATGAGAGACATATGAGGAGTAAAAAGGCTTATTGTTGTTTAGCTCATATTAGCAGAAATAAGCATAGAAAATGTCTTCATGTACTCAATTAAATCATTCAACAATATATGTGTGTATTTAATACAATGGAAGTGTTACAATAGACACAAATCCTAAAAAGAGAAAGTGATATTACATAAAAGGTAATGAAATGGAGGAATAAAAAGCAGGCTAAAATAATGAAGAAAGGCAATAATAAATAAATAAAATGTAAGCAGTACATTAACAATATATAGGCAAGAGAAAACCTAAATATATGAGTACTGAATAGATAAAATTTATATGGGGTTCTTTCAGGATGAGTGATGGAAAACTGAGACCGAAGAAACAAGAAAAGTGAAAGATATCCATTATTAATAATACTTTATTGACAAACATAGTAGATCACTTCCAAATTTAAATTAAAAATACACACTCAAGAAATAGAAAAAAAGTATGTAATGCAGTCGATGTAACTATTAGTAAACAGGAGGCTAGAGCAAAATTTGTATTTTTGAAAAAAAAAAACCTTACTAGAGAAAAAATGGTAAAATGAGTCAACACAGAAAAAGAAAAAAAAATTGAAAAGATTAAGAATAGTCTGATGAATCATTGTATGAAAATGTTGTTGCAAAAAATGGTGAATCAAATTTAAATATGCAGAAGAAAATAAAGCAAACTAAAGATTTTGTGGCAAATAAAATGATAGGTAAAACACAGTTTGATGCAACACTATTGTCACAAGATATAGAATCTAACTATAATTTGGATAAGGCAAGAAAATAACATATAGTGCAATAGTGTACTGATTAAAGAGAGTGAAGAAAAGTTGCCCTTTAATTTAGAAAGAAATGTAATAATAAAGACAGAATACGGGCATTGATGATATAAATATAATTATCCTATACACCAAAGCTTGAATAAAGTTGGTGATAACTGCTTTTGATCAATCATTTATTTGGCTGAAAACAAAAAAAAATATAGAGTAAGCTGGTCAATGCAAAAACAAAAATATATCATGATGAATAATGAAGTAAACACTTTATTAGTCGAAATGTTAAGATAGACGCTGAAATAATTATATTAATGATTGCAAAAGTAAGCAAAGAAAGAAAAAAGACAAGTATAATGTTTTTCACACAGGGGACTATTTGAATAAAAGCAAAATGTTGGTATGCAAAATGAAATTAATGGAATCAAACTAGATAAAATATATCTATTCCAGAGTGAAAGGGATTGATGTGGGTGATAATATTCTTCTGGTTATCCCAAATGACATTTTTTCTTCTAATAAATTACTGGAGATAGATAAAGATTGATTTATGGAGGACTAATGTTGCCCTATTCACTGACAACTTTTGAATTTGTTGAAATAAATAATATTAAGAGAAAATAAATTATAAAGGTAAATTAAAAAAACAATCATTAAAAATTATTTGTAAAAAAAAAAATAATAGAGTCATTGAAAAAAGCTTTAATAATTAGTGGGTGATTACTGGGCTGCCAGTAGTAGTAAGGATAGAAGTTTTGTTCTTGATATGAGAATGCAATGTGTACATGATGCTCTGAGGAATTCTTTACATCACACTTGTACTTACCTCATTTTAATGTTCACATTAACTATACATAGCCTCAAAAATAAATAATGCTCAATCATTATGTTTGAAGTGGTGGTTATTTGAAAAAGATAGAACTATACCATTAACTATGAGCCTCTAAATTTCATTATTTCCTTCAATCTGTCAAAAAATGCCTTTTTATGTATTCTGGATTTTATCTTGCTTATTGTGATATTTGCTTCTTTTGTTGTTCATTTTGCATTGTGTACTTAGATTTTATGATCAACTGTTTCTATTTATTGCAGAATTTTGAATCCGTATTCATATCATTCATATTGTTGGAAGCCTGTAAAATCTTTATGTAAAACAAAAACAAACATGCACCTTTTATTATGAGTATAGTAAAAGAACAGTTACAGTAGTGCAAAAAAAAAGAACTCCAGTTCATATGACTGATAATAAAAAAGAAAACAACTGGGTATGATAAAAAATAATTAATTAAATGTGAAGTTAAAAATAAAATTCGTTAAGTCGCATAGAGGTTTTAAAAGGTAATTGACATAAATTTCAGTTCCAATACTGGATGGAGATATTGTAGCCTTTGACATCTATCTATCTATCTATCTATCTATCTATCTATCTATCTATCTATCTATCTATCTATCTATCTATCTATCTATCTATCTATCTATCTATCTATCTATCTATCTATCTATCTATCTATCTATCTATCTATCTATCTATCTATCTATCTATCTATCTATCTATCTATCTATCTATCTATCTATCTATCTATCTATCTATCTATCTATCTATCTATCTATCTATCTATCTATCTATCTATCTATCTATCTATCTATCCATCCATCCATCCATCTATCCATCTATCCATCCATCCATCCATCCATCCATCTACCCACCTACCCACCCATCTATCTATCTATCTATCTATCTATCTATCTATCTCATCCATCTATCGTCTGTACTGTCTATCTATCTATCTATCTATCTATCTATCTATCTATCTATCTATCTATATTTTCATCTCTCCTACTATCCATCCATCTATCTATCTATCTATCTATCTGACTGTCTGACTGTGCGTCTATCTATCTATCTATCTATCTATCTATCTATCTATCTATCTATCTATCTATCTATCTATCCACCCATTTATCTATCCATCTATCCATCTATCCATGCATCCATCCATCCATCCATCTATCTATATATCTATCCATCCAGCCAGCCAGCCATCCAGCCATCTATACATCCATCCATCCTTCTACCTACCTACCTACCTACCTACCTACCTACCTACCTACCTACCTACCTATCTATCTATCTATCTATCTATCTACTAAAGAAAATTACTTTTGCCATAAAATTATTTACTATTTCAATCACCAGAGTGATTTGCATTAGAAAAAAAAATTATACACAAGTAATGTTTTTTTTTGTAATTTATTATTTTAGTATTTGCATAAACACTTGGAGTTAATATTTAGGTCTAGTTTCTAACTCCTATCCCTTCACTGATGAGAACAAATCAGCTTGAAATCAGCAGATCTGAGGGTGGAGCAAAATGAAAAAGACAGTGAATATTGACTCTGACGTTTATGTAAACAAATACGCTTGTTTGGAGGTCTTGGTAAAGCTCCATCTTTTGATAATTAATACAAGCGATAGCAGGTTTTTACGTATATAAAACTTGTTTTGTTTTTTATAAATGTACCTTTAAAGTTTTCTTGCAATGATATAGATTGCAGAAGCTTTTATTATGTGGAGAAACTGAACTGATATCAGACCCACATAGCTATCTAGTTTGATAGGCTTAGTTTAAAGGCATTTAGGTGTTTAAAAAATTCATGCTTGCAAACTGATAGAAACGTTTTGCATAAACGCTTGCGAGTTAATATTTAGGTCTAGTTTCTAACTCCTATCCCTTCACTGATGAGAGCAAATCAGCTTGAAATCAGCTGATCTGAGGGTGGAGCAAAATGAAAGAGACAGTGAATATTGACTCTGATGTTTATGTAAACAAATATGCTTGTTTGGAGGTCGTGGCAAAGCTCCATCTATTGATCATTAATACAAGCGATAGCAGGTTTTTACGTATATAAAACTTGTTTTGTTTTTCATATATATATATATTAACATTATTCATAAATATTTGAAAATACAGTAATTAAAAGTCTATAAAAATTATATGTATAACTATAACTTAGAAGCGCTTTCACTACCTTGTAGCTTTGTCAACTATCACATTTAAAATGTCAACTTTACCATAATTCAATGTCAACTTTTCCATAATTCTGTGATCTTAATGCTTGCTGCTCAATTAAATTTTGCTTGTATTTATATATTAACATCGCCTCTTTAATTTTTCTTTTATTATTATTTCTTTCAGTTTCCAATATTTTTATGTTTTTATAATCAAAACCAAAACCATATATACATGATTTATTATGGTTATAAAAAACAAAAGCTGATAAATTATCACTATTTTTAATGTTTTGTTTCGTATTTTGAACTCTTTAAAATAATAATAGATGCTTTTTGTTTTTTTCCAATGTGCACCTCGATTCACCTATATATCCACTACCACACCTACATGTCCAATTTGTAAATGATACAATTTTTATTTGTCAATAAAGTTTTATCTTTTGAATTGTTTATTAATTTATTTAATTGTGATGGTGCATAAAATGCAATATCACAAATTCCTTTATAAATTTTCTTAATGAAACTTGCCTGTTGATTAGATATATATGGTATCGATATCCACAACTTTTTATCAGATAAATTAACTTTATTATTAACATTTTTATATTTAGAAGTAAAATTTTTAATAGTATAATATACACAATCATAATTGTATCCAACATTTAACAACTCATTACAATAAATTTTAATATTTTTAGTTTTATCTGATGCATATTTACAAGGTTATCATTTCTAAATATTATATATATATATATATATATATATATATATATATATATATATATATATATATATATATATATATATATATATATATATATATATATATATATATATATATATATATATATATAACCATTACAAGCATAAAGCTAAACTAGTCATTAAATAATAAAAATTACCCTAAATCCAATCCAGAACCGGACTACCCAGGAAAAAATAAAATCAAAAACACAAACAACTATTTCACTGCTACAAACAGACTTTCTAATTGTAAAAAACTACAAAAGAACACCATATTTATATTAAACATTACCCACACATACATTTACTTTCCAGCCACTATTAATATTAAAAGAACTTTTAAATAAATTAATTGCTTCAAAATAATACATTTTTAATAATAAAGATTCTTTAATTCTTTTTTTTTCATTTCATTCCTCTCAAAGAAGACATCATTAGCTTCATAAAAATTAATAATGTGGCCTACATCATTTTCATGGACATACAAAGCAGAATTAAGATATTTATTTCTAAACCTACTTTTATGAATATTTATTTTTTTATTTAAACTCAAACTACTCTGACGTACATAATCGATATTAAAGATAGTTTTGATGGGAATAATATTTCTTTTATAGAGTATATTATCCCTTGTTTAAGTAAGACGATTTACATAAGTCCAAAGTATTGTGAGTTTAAATGAAAGAATAAAGGTTCATAAAAGTAGGATTAGAAATAAATATCTTAGTTCAACTTTGTATATCCATAAAAAACATACAGACCACACTATTAATTTTGATGAAGCTAAGATTATCTTCTTTGAAAGAAATGAAATAAAAATAAAAATTAAGGAAACTTTATTATTCAATATTCTGAAGCAATTAACTTATTCAAAAGTTCTTTTTATAGTAAGTTAAATGGGAAGTAAGTGGATATGTGGGTAATGTTCAATATAAATGTGGTGTTGTTTTGTTGTTCATTACACTTGAGTAGTCTTCTTGTAGCAGTAAAAACCATAGATTGTGTTTGGATTTTTTTTGGATATATATATATATATATATATATATATATATATATATATATATATATATATATATATATATATATATATATATATATATATATATATATAAATTGTTATTTGAAAGTTATATATATATTATAATGATCAAAATGAAGTGAAGATCGAATCTAACCGCAAACTACGATATCTGCTCTACAAGGGGCCATCTTGGCATTTAAACCTAGAAAAATTTATAGAGTAGGCAGATATGCGCTGTTAAGATTCCACTTTATTTAAATATTCCAATCATTAGCCCAAGTCACTAGCTCAGTGGAGACGCAGAGACAAAAATCTATATCTTATATATAAATAAATAAAAGCCACTGCCAGAAATTAACACATAAAAATATTTATTTACGCACATATAAAATCATTCTAATTTGAGGAATAAGTTTAACATTTTAGATTTTTATATTAACTTTTAATTTTACATTTAACTAAGTTTCAATGAGTTTAATATTTTATTTAGATAGTCGAGTATGAATAGACTACATAGATATGCATTTGAAAAGAAAATATTCTTCGCTGATTTAACCTTAGGCAACAAATTTTGCAATCAAACTGGTGCCAATCCATCTGATACATTTATGTATTCAATGTAGCATGAAAATACGACATCACAAAATACTATACTGTCAGGAAGGTACATCTGATCAGTAAGTAGAATTAGAGAAGATATTGTCTCTCCACCAACAGGAATGTTACATCTGTGGGCAAGTAGAACAATAAACATAAAACTCCATAGGAATGGATCACGGTCCTTTGCCATCTTACAAAGCCATCCATAGGCAAACAGGTGTGTGGCGTATATATATAATCCTGCCCATAGCGGATCTCATACTACATCTACAATTACACAAATATATCCAATCCATTGAACCAATTCAACTATGAAATGCATAACCTAAGATTACCCTTCCTTAATATAACTTTACAAAACTATATAGCCATTCATGCCTGACTTAAATTTAACATTTAAATATGTTCGCACAGATTATTTTTATTCAATTTGTTTTATAATGTCGAGTATAGATTGGCTGCACAGATTCCATGGTCAAAAACATTCAAATTAAACACAATCAATCAAAATACAAAATCATCGATAACGTCAATTGCAAAAGGGAATACACAAGTCCCCATGGCATTCATCATAAGATGCCCACATTAACATCGTTGACCTATATATTCTATTCAAATGTGAAAACTTCAACATAATCAACTGCTAATGAATCTATGCAATGTCTATACCCAACCTTAATTTCATCATTTAAAATTTAAACAATAAAGAATTTATACAATAAGAAAAAAAAAGGAAATGATTTTTATCAATTGGAAAACATATAAAATTAAACATTATTAATTTGATTTTAAACTTAAAAAAGTCAGATGGAAGTTCATAAGCTTGAACAAAAGTTCTTAATTATTTTTAAATTTAGAGTTCATGTCACTATAACTTACGGTAGAAGAGTCCAGGTTTCTGCTTTTAATTCCTGCGACACCTCCATTGGAAGATAATGTTCTGGTGATGGCAATAGCTGGTTCAAGGTATCACAGTCTTTTCCTTTTTTAATAGAGAGTGCGGTATGTGCGTCCTACCACAACTCTCAAACACACAACGCTGGAACTGTCCGAAAAAACTGTATTTCCCTTTTTATATTATCCACACGGATTCAATCAATAAAATGTCACTAATCCATCACTTTCATTAGGGTCCGAGCCAAGGCTTAGTGCTTCCATTGGTCAAGCTAATTTCTCTTTATTTTCTTATCTATCTTTCATCAGATCATTTTAATTATACAAGAGCCCAAGGCTAGCTTGCTTTTCAAACAATTTATAAACAATCATTTCCATTTACACATTACAAGAATTAATTAATACCTGTTTTTATTTTTAAATCTTGTACTTTTTTTTTTATAAAAAAGTACGTTCAAATACTTATTTATTTGTTTTTTTAAAAAAAAAAATTTTTAAAGTTTGGCATCTGTGCGAATGTATATACGTTTAACAAACATTTTAATTTTAGCGTTTAGTTTTTTTACTTTTATTTGCGAACTTTTAAGTTTTTATTTTAAATTAATGTAACGACATATTTATATATCGTTACAATATATATATATATATGTATATATCTAACATTTGTAATACAAGCTTGCTAAATTAAGCCAAGTGACATGTGATTTGATTTCTTTGTAATATAAGTTGATATGAAGATTTTCAAGGGTTGCATATATAAAAAACATATTTTGTGGATTCATCTGTATTGAAATATTTTAAATAATGATATACCAACGTTTGGACTTGATCACACAAGTCATCTACTGGTGATAAAAGGTAGAAAGATGGTTGTAGAGGCACTACATTCACTGATTTGAAAAAAAAATCATTAAAGCTTACCAATAGCTCTAAACAAGCTATATTTTTATACGTGACAAAAGAGAAAAAATTCAAAATCTATATTGTTAAGTCCCTACTTAATGATAAAGATTTTGAATTCTTTATCTTTTGGGACTTATAAAAATAAAGCTTGTTTAGAGCTATAGGTAAGCTCCATTTAATGATAATTTAAAGGGAAGCTTAAAAGCAAGTTACAAAATTTATGACTTGTAGAGTTGTTATTTAGATCTAGTTTCTAGTCTTTCCTACCCTTTACTGAGGTGAGCCAACTAGCTTGAGAAGATGGTCTAAAGGTTGGAGACAATGGAAGAGATATTGAATTCTGTCTCTCTCAGCGTTTATGTAAACAAAGCTTGTTAGGAGCTATTGGTAAAGCTCCATCTAGTGATCATAAAATGCAAGCTAAGAGCAAGTTATGAAATTTTTAACTTGTTTATCGTTTAATATATGTATAAATACAACAAATTTGACATAAATTTATGGCTTGCTTAATTTATAAATTTTATAAGTGAGATTGGTAATTAAAAAATTGTGTAAACTGGGAATAAAAAAGACCAGCTCAGAAAATAATTATTCTGCTTTCTCAACCTTAAGTATACTAAACCTCTAGCAGGAGCTGAAGTAAAAAGCATATATTACTAATTGCTATATAAATGGACCTCATCAAGCACATATGCCAGATCCAGGATGCCACTAATAAGGATGTGTTGCTAACTCCATATAAATAGTGTCCATCAAGCATGTATCATTGAGCCATTAGTATGTCCAATACTACTTGCTAAATTTGATCAAACATGGTCTCCGGTTGTCTTCTCATATGCAGTTAAGCAGACCTGATTTACAAAAGTAAAGAAGAAAGTTCACTTACTCTCTAGATATATGATTATGACTAAGATTGTAAAGTTGTAAATTGAAAGGCTTTACACAGAATCCACTAAAGAGCTCTATTTCACCAGTATATGTGTACACACACACCCACACACACACCCACATACACACACACACATATATATATATATATATAATGAAAAAGTTAATTAATGTTATAAACTATTTTATAAAATTTTAAAAGTATATTACCAATAAGTTAGTGATATTTATATTTTGAATGATTGATGTAATTGACTTTTGTATTCCTTATTTTGTATTTGCAGATGATAAAAGTTCATTTTTATTTGTGGATGCATTATCGAAACTTTAAATCTTTTATCTTTGCAGATTCTATAATAGTATATTTTTTCTATTAAATAGACAAGATATACAATAAATCAGTTTGTACCTACAATTATTTTTGTTAAAATTATTACTTTATTAGAAATTACATCCACAATTGCTAATGATCATCATATAGTTTTAAAACAACCAACATTTTTTTCAAGATCAATCTTTGTTGAAAATTAAAAAAATATAATTAAAAAAGAAGATAAATATAAAATTTAGTTATGTTTTTTACACAGTTTACATTTTAATATAATTAAAATTTAGTGTTTATCTAAAGATATTCAAAATTATTAATGTAAATTAATACAAGTTTGTTTCTAAGGAGATGTGTGCATAATATAAAAAACCATATGATAAGGTGATGTTATTATTCTGTAATTTATTGGAGGTTTGCCTGTTTACTCTCTTTGCTTCATATACATCTACAATTATAAGAATTGGTATATATATATATATATATTAAAAGACCAACAAATCCACCTTTATATTAATAAAGTGTTATTTTTGATTTAAAAAATATCTTTGATTTGATTTTATACATTTAGTGCTTCTATTATGTATGGTTATTAGTTATAGTTATTGTTGTTTGGATTTATTATTTTGTTTATTATTATTGTTATTTTTTGTGGTGAGATTATAAATGGTAATAATGACATATTATAATTAATATGTGTATAACCAATCTTATAAATAAAAACATATAAGTTAATTATAAAAAAGATTATATTGTTACTTATTATTTATCTATTTATTTATTTATTTATTTTTTAAAGCTATCAAATAAATTTTCGATATACTTTTATATGATTAATAGTTTTTTTAATTCGAATATTATTGTTCAAAAACATATGTCAACAATTGTTGTCAAGACTACTTGTTAAGTGGCACATGAAAAAAAAAGGACAACAACAACAACAAAGAAAAAAATGCCATTATTATAATTATTATTAGAAAAATTGGAGAAAAAGCTAATTGCACTTTGTGCATTCCGTATCTTATTTTTCAAAGTAATTGGATAAACTACTGGAATTAAACACATCATTAATGGTGGGTGAATAGTATATATATATATATTGCAGTTCAAGGGTTAATTGTGATCTTCTTTTCTTTATCCTAGCTCAATTAAAAAAAAAACCTAAGCAATAACTCAACATTTGAATTTACACCACATCTTAAGAGGAAAATTTAAGATAGCTATCTAAAGATCTACAATGATAAATTTAATAATAATTGGGAAACAATGGGAATTAATCAGCATATGAAATTCAACATTTCAATTTTTAAGGAAGAAATCTTGGAAAATAAAAATATACATGCGTTTTGGAACTGACAATTTTTATTAACATGTTATTTTCTTCAAAATTCAACCTGGGATAAAATGCATTCAAGTATTAAAAAGGAAAAGAAGTGAAATAAAATAATTGAACTTTGGGTAATAAATAATTTTATAATTTAAATTATATATATATATATATGACAATAGATGGCATTCTACCAAAAACACCGTCAAGCTTAGTTTTTTGTTTACATAAATGTCAGAGCAAGCATTCACTATCTCTAACTTTAATTTCCACCTTCAGATATTATTTCAAGGTATTTTCTATCATCAGTGAAGGACAGGAATAAGAAAATAGACCTAAACACAAACTCTGAGCATTTATGAAACAGTTTCAATTCAGCCTGCAAACCTGAATCTTTTAGACACATAATGTCTTCAAACTCAGCATAGCAAGCCAGATAGCTACATGGGTCTGATCTCAGTTCAGCATCACCACATAGTAGAAACCTCTGCAATATATATCATTGCAAGAAAGAACTCAAAGGTACATTTATGAAAAACAAAAAAACACAAGTTAAAACTTGCTAACACTTATATTTATGACAATAGATGGTGTTCTATCAAAAACACCGTCAAGCATAATTTTTGTTTACATAAACATCAGAGCAAGCATTCACTATCTCTAACATTAATTTCCACCTTCAGATCATGATTTCAAGCTATTTTCTATCATCAGTGAAGGACAGGAATAAGAAAATAGATCTAAAAACAAACTCTGAGTGTTTATGAAACAGTTTCTATTCAGCTTGCAAGGGTGAATCTTTTAGACACGTAATATCTTCAAACTTAGCATAGCAAGCCAGATAGCTACATGGGTCTGATATCAGTTCAGCATCACCACATAGTAAAAACATCTGCAATATATATCATTGCAAGAAAGACCTCTAAGGTACATTTATGAAAAACAAAAAACTATGCTTGATGGTGTTTTTGATAGAACGCCATCTATTGTCATAAATACAAGCGTTAGCAAAATTTAACTTGTGTTTTTTTGTTTTTCATAAATGTACATTTGAGATCTTTCTTGCAATGATATATATATATATTGCAGAGGTTTCTACTATGTGGTGATGCTGAACTGAGATCAGACCCATGTAGCTATCTGGCTTGCTATGCTGAGTTTGAAGACATTACGTGTCTAAAAGATTCATGCTTGCAAGTTGAATAGAAACTGTTTCATAAATGCTCAGAGTTTGTGTTTAGATCTATTTTCTTATTCCTGTCCTTCATTGATGATAGCAAATAGATTGAAATCATGATCTGAAGGTGGAAATTAAAGTTAGAGATAGTGAATGCTTGCTCTGATATTTATGTAAACCAAAAACTATGCTAGATGGTGTTTTTGGTAGAATGCCATCTATTGTCATAAATACAAGCGTTAGCAAGTTTTAACTTGTGTTTTTTTTTTGTTTTTCATATATATATATATATACATATTTGAGATTGATATTTTTTTAAAAATTTAAAAAGTGATGCATTAATTATAAGTATTGATTTTATTCTATTTAACATATCTTGTTTTAATAAAACTAATATTTTATAAATGTCATAAAATCAATATTAAGTACAAAAAATATAAATTTTTATTGCATATGAGTTATTATAAACTTTTATAAGTTTTTGTATTTACAAATTGTACTATCAAATGTTTATTATTTATATATATCTTAATATTTTTAAATATTTTTTATTATTATTTGATAATTAGATGTGTTTTTAGAGATCATGGATTGAATTGATTCATTAAGAGTTACATGTTAGTTAGAAATCATCATTATTATTATTTTTGTGTGTTTGTATGTATATAAAATAACAAATAAAAGATTATGTGAAATGTCACATATTTATATTAAGTGATAAGTTAACATTAATTAGATGAGCAGCTGAGGAAATATTAGATTTATAGGTTTGAGTGAGCCTCTTTAGAGATAATAAACTTAAGTATTCATTGCTTGTAGTAGTAAGCTGGGTTAAAAAATTAATAGAATAGATAAACCTTTATAGTTTAGTGGAATGAATTTTTGATGATTTTTTTTAATGTAGTGTTATTTGATGATATTAACCTAGCTTTGAGAGCATATATAATATCTATTTTATTAATTTACAATATTTTACCAGTCAATTATGTACTTATTTATTTATCTATTTTTATTTTATCTTCATATAATAACTCTTCCGCAAAACATAAAAACCCATACATACATTTATTGTATATAATATATCTTTATTTATTTGATTTAAATTATATATATTTTTTAAACTTGAATATTTGGAAAACTTAAATATTGTTTTGTGTTTATACTAATGTATATTTATTGAGTACAAATATGTCTTTGTTTTGTTAATATTGTGCCGGTCGGATTTGTATGTTCACGTAACAAGATCAAGCATCTAGGCAAAAGTACCTCAAATCCAATCGTGTGCAAGATACACAGGTCAGGAACATTCATGAACTCTGCCCTATTTGCCTATTTCCCAGATCTATAACATTATGAGCAACAATCCCGATGACATCGATTAATTTACTTCTCATCCGCTGGCATCGATCATCGGAGACACAAAAAGACTCTAGGCTAAACTTATATGATAGAATAACTTAATAACTAGTTATATTTTATGAGCAATAAAGGCTCATGACCTAGCATATTAATTATGTATTGAGCGGAGATCATCTAGTCATATTTAGCATAAATAATAACTTAATATATTATCTTAACTAAAAGAAAACAATGGTTCGAGTTTAATATATATATTTAAGATTTATTAATAACAAAATTATGTCAGGTTATTTAGCTGACATTAGCCTCATGAGTATTATATATATATATGTGTTTGATTCAAATTGAAAGATAAGATTTGTGGCTATGCCAATAATATATATGTGATTTAATAAATTAGCGCTATTGGAATACATTGTTGGAATACTATTACACCCCCAGAGATGAAGAGCATTTATTTAATTTAAACAACAATCAATGCCCTTGTGGAAATATATAAATTATTACAAAATAAGTGGGTGGTGGTAATAGCTATGATGGGTTTTACATATATAATATAATTTAAGAATAAAAGAAAGTGCATTATTTAGGAAGGAGAATGTGAAAAACAGATGTCAAATCTGTTTTTCTACAGTAAACATGAAAAATAAAATTAGTTTATTTATCTAAATCACGAGCACCTGGGCAAGCCGAATAAGACTTGTTTAGATCAAATTATAAATTATTTACCTGGTAAACGATGGGTGGGGAAATGAAAATGAATTATATGCTGGCGATTTTAGAATACTATTGGCATTTATTTTAAAATATAAATACATAAATGTAAATGAAAATTATTTGCTGCTTGGAATTAAAAGAAAAGGAAAAACATTTTATAGGAGGCTTAATATAGATTAGTTATATAGAGGTATAGAATACATATTTGAAGACATTTAAAATAGGTGATTAAAATATAAATATTACAGAGAAGGCAGGATTTTATAATTATAAGCAGTCAAAGTTTATTTACCTTGCTTATTTGGAAGAACGATTTCATTAGGAGTCAGTCCATCGGTCTTGTTTCACTAGATCTAGAGTAGCATTGTTATTTGAGAGATAGCATTTCACTTTCACTGGAAAAATATACATAAAGTTCAGTAGTACGGGATGCAGAACTTTGTTCATGGGAACAGCACATTAGAACGGAGGGACAAGGTGAAGTTCCCTACTCACGACACATTGAGTGAGAATTAAATCTGGCGTGGAATATGTATAGCAACAGTTATTTAATGGTCTCCTCCTCTTGTGAATTCAAATCCAGCAGTATTTATACTTTTATTTTGAAGCTGTAACTTAGCAACTACTGCTGGACCTGAGGCGGTTTAAGCACTTAACTTTTATCTGGAAAAGTTTGAGTGGATACTCTTATCTAGTAAGATGTTTGAAACAATGCAAGTTTGTTATCAGTTTCTTGAACGATTGTTTTAAAATATATCTTATGATTTTAAAACAAGCTAGCGTGGACACTTTCCACTAATGGGTTTATTTTATTATTACCAATTTGTAAACTTTTACTTTAATGTAAGGGGTCTTCCAGGTAATTGTTTTTCGAGAGACTTTTTAACAGGATTGCATAATTTCTGGCTACAAAATTATATATGAAAAAATAATAAGTTTCATATATAATACCTTATATATATATATATATAATATAACTATTAATACATTCACAATCTCCTACACTGAAATATATAGATATTTATTATTTACGCCTGTATATGCATGAGAATATTATTATTAAATAAAATATTTTTAAATTAAAATACATACGTTTACATTATTTATGTTTATAATACTGAGCAAAGAAATATATATATTAATAGCTATGTATATATGTGTGTAAGGGTGGGTTTGAATACAGTTAGATGGTAGGAGATTGGATGTGGGCTGTGAAGAAGGATCTGAGCATCATATCTGCTTCATTTTCCTGAACTTACCGAAAAAAAAAATGAAAAAAATGTTTAAAAAAAGAAAAAAAGCTTTTACTTGATGTCCAGGTAACTAAAGAACAACTTTGGATTGGCGATGTATCTAAAAGAAATTTTTATTTTACTCAACATTTATACTAAATATCCTAACTCTCTCTGCTATATTAGAAATTTTATGACTTTCATTTATGATAGAATAGCTCTCTGCTATGTTACAAATTTTATGACTTATTTATGATAAAATACTTTCTCTGCTATATTAGAAATTTTATGACTTTCATTTATGATCGAATATCCTAACTCTGTGTTATATTAGTAATTTTATGACTTTCATTTAAGATAGAGTATCCTCTCTGCTATGTTACTAGAAAATTTTTTTTTACTGTTTTCAAAAAAACTGCTTGATTAATTGAATACAATAAGATAATAATACAAAAAACTATGCTATATATATATACAAATTATTCACTGTCTTCAAAAAAACTGCTTGGTTAACTGATTAACATAAAATAATAATAATAAAAAAACTATTATAACATATATAAATTATTGGAGTTCTAAATCATTTGTCATTGCATATCCATGTTGTCATGTTCTATCCATCCAGCTTCTCCTCTAGTTTCTCCCTCTATCTGGCGGTTCGTACTTTTTGATGTTAGTTGGTTCACCTTGCCATGAGTTGTGTTGGTATCTGGATGGTTGCCCCATGGTTCTGGGGTGATATTTGGGTGGTTCTGCTTGTATGGGCGAGTGATCAATGGATGTGAGGAATTGGGCCATCTCCTCTATCTTCCTGACTCGACATCCAACCATCATCTGCTGTACATAGGGTGGCATATTCTGCTGTATGGCCCTAATGATTTGAGGTTCCATGAATTGGAACGCTGTTAATGACCGGAGACGTGCCACCTGCCTGATGAAAAATTACGTGTGGATCTCCTGGTTAATGGAACCATAGGCCTCTTTTAAAATTGCATGCTAAATACCATCTTGGTGCTCCTCGCTCCAAAAAGTTCTCAATAGGGTGAATGAATAAGTCTCAAAGTCTGGTGGCTTATCTTCATAACAGTCCCTTCATGACTTGGCATATCCTTGTAAATAATGGA
Organism: Epiperipatus broadwayi; assembly: GCA_028023455.1. Taxonomy (NCBI): domain Eukaryota; kingdom Metazoa; phylum Onychophora; class Udeonychophora; order Euonychophora; family Peripatidae; genus Epiperipatus; species Epiperipatus broadwayi. The sequence goes on from JAQFVV010006290.1 coordinate 3,586,493, forward strand.
CAGCAAGGGCCACCTGGTCCACTGCCAGCACTTGTTGAAATTTGAATAATTCTTGCAGGCTGTCTATGTGAACGCTTGGGTTTTCTCCAACATCCCCTTTGAATGCCTTTACTTGGATGAACTTAGTCAGTGATATTGGTGAGTATAATATCTGTTCCTTAGACATAATGGGTGTTGACCTTTCCACACAGGTTTCTAGTGGAAGCTGGGGTCTATTTGTCATTCTCTCCTGTCCTGGTCTTTCTTCCTCAAAGCTTACTTTCTCCTTGTTTCTTGCCATATCCTCCTTCATACCCTTGATCTCTTACTTAATTTGGTCAATGCATATATGAAAGGTGGCTTCTTGTTTGTTTTGCTTGGCTGTCAGCTTTTCTTTTATTTCTTGGATTGCATCTAGAGTCTCGTACTTGTGGTCCTCCAGAGACCCCTCAAATTTGTTATAAATGTCCTCACATTCCTGTCAACACTCTATTCGCACCTCCTATACCTTCATTGCTATGGTGCTATTCATGCTATTCCATGTAGTGGCCATCCACTCCTTTGTCTTTCTGCTCTCGTCCTCGATCTTTGCCTCCAAACTATCAAATCTCTTTCCCATTCTCTGCAACATCCCTAGCATTGTTTCCATAGTTACATGTGGATTGTCGACTTCTTTGGGTGGGTCACCACTCGCCAAAATAACTTTACTCGACCTTAATGTCTTTCCCTGCTCCATATCCTCACTACTATCCTCCATCTATCTCTTATATTTAAGATAAAATTATATTTATTTCTTTTTTTAATTACTCAGATAAGTTTTATGGTTATTTATTTTTTTATTTTAATATGGATGAACACCTCCTCCCCCCATTCTACACTCTTCCTTCACTCTACTCTCCCGTATTTAATCTACATTTATTTAAATGATTATTGCTATCCTACCTTTTATTTAATATTAATTATTCCAAGATCTAGTTTTTACTGTGAAACATATATATATATATATATATATATACTGATATATCTAGTATTTACTGTGAAACATATATATATATATATATATATATACTGATTATTTACTATTTAGCTCTTTAATGCAAAGTATATCATAAAAAATTATTATAACTTCTACCTGGCCTTCTTTATGTCTTTTTTCGTTGTCTGTTTTGAGTTGTTCTTCAGCACCTGTAACATCTTAACAAAATGATTGATTAACGATTGCATTGATACACTTGATACACATATTTTGAACCCCCCAAAAAACTCTATATAACTTTTATTATGAATCATTGCTTTTAAATTTGATAACTCGATCACCTATTGGCAAATTTATAGTGGTATTAATACCGGGCGCCAGCCAAAGGGATAGGGCTATATATTCTGACCAGATGATCCGCTATTATTGGGTTGTATACTTTTCTAAGATCAATACTTAAATCGTTATACATTTACAGCTTTAACAGAAAAAAAAATATTATGGCTTTAGCACATATTTATATATATATGAGGCTGAAAGTGTAACAAAAACTGTCATTATATATTATTAAAACATTTCAAAAAAAAAGCTGCACATTTGCGATTATTTAGAATCTTTATTTTATTATTTTTAAGTGTTTTAAAAGCTGGCACTAATTTAACTAAGACTTGGAAATATTATAACTTTAAAGTATTTATTTAACGGTGTATTAACAAGGAAAAAATATATTTAACATCATTATTTAAAACATTTAGAAAAAAATTATTATATATTATTTAGCGCACACACTACTTTACTATCTTTTTATCTTTAAATGCAAAAGCCCCTTAAAAGCTGACACTAATTTAATTCTCTCAGACTTGGAAATATCACTATTTGAGACACTTATAAAAAAATTATATAGAACATCATTATTTAAAGCATTTATGAAAAAATATTATATATTATTTAGCGCACATTTCAAAACTTGGGCATATTATATTTATTTATTTAAATATGTATTAAAATGAAATATATATCTCAATATTATTATTCTATATCTCACACACTTCTTTATCATCTTTCTATTTTAAATGTGAAAAACTCCTTAAAAGCTATCACTATTTTATTACATTGTAAACTCGAAATTACTTTGTTATTTAAAATCATTTATGGAAACTTTTATATATATATATATATATATAAACACTATTTAAAACATACTTTTTATTTTATTATAAAAACTGTGGAGGCCCCTTAGAACTACCACTATTTTATTTATGGGCATCCTGCATGTAATTTCACGTCTATGACCAAGAAAAAAAAACATACAACATCTTATTCACTTCTTTGAAAAAAAAAAAAACCAACACATTTTATTTTATAAAAATTAGAGCCCCTTAAAAGCTGACACTCTTTTATATCACTGGAAACTTACATGTATATGAAAACTATAAACATTATTTGGGAAAACGCTTCTTTATCTTTAATTAATATGAAAGTAAAAGCCACTTAAAAGCTGTTACCTCTCTTTACTTCTTTTTTAAAAAATTCATGAGAATTATACATGTAATGAATATTTATGGACAAGGAATAAAACATTATATAACACTTTCATTATTCAAATCATATACGTAAAAGAAAACAAAACAAAACTGCCACTAATTTATATTATCGGTTCGTGAAAACGAAAAAAACTTTTTAAACTTTTATGTGGGAAAAAAAATATTGAGTATATGACTTACTATTTACTTGAAACATATTTATATATATATATTGAGAGAAAATATTTATATTTATCTTAACAATGACTCACAGGGAGTGTGTACTAATATTCAAAAAAATTTTAAGCTGGGTGTCCGAAAAAAAATTTTCAAAAAAATTTTCCCAACAAAATTTTTTTTTTAAAAAAAAAAACATGTTATATCTATTACTATCTACTACTATCTCAGGTATATGGGTGTTTGTATTCGAAGCCCTACATTGATGCGCCAAACCCGGAGAAAAGAAAAAAAATCTGTGCCGGTTGGATTTGTATGTTCACGTAACAAGATCAAGCATCTAGGCAAAAGTACCTTAAACCCAATCATGTGCAAGATACACAGGTCAGGAACATTCATGAACTCTGTGCTATTTGCCTATTTCCCAGATCTATAACATTATGAGCAACAATCCCGATGACATTGATTAATTTACTTCTCATCCGCCGGCATCGATCATCGGAGACACAAAAAGACTCTAGGCTAAACTTATATGATAGAATAACTTAATAACTAGTTATATTTTATGAAAAATAAAGGCTCATGACCTAGCATATTAATTATGTATTAAGCAGAGATCATCTAGTCATATTTAGCATAAGTAATAACTTAATATATTATCTTAACTAAAAGAAAGCAATGGTTCGAGTTTGATATATATATTTAAGATTTATTAATAACAAAATTATGTCGGGTTATTTAGCCGACGTTAGCCTCGTGAGTATTATATATATGTGTTTGATTCAAATTGAATGATAACATAAGATTTGCGGCTATGCCAATAATATATATATATATGATTTAATAAATTAGCGCTATTGGAATACATTGTTGGAATACTATTACACCCCCAGAGATGAAGAGTGTTTACTTAACTTAAACAACAATCAATGCCCTTGTGGAAATATATAAATTATTACAAAATAAGTGGGTGGTGGTAATAGCTAAGATGGGTTTTACATATATAATATAATTTAAGAATAAAAGATAGCGCATTATTTAGGAAGGAGAATGTGAAAAACAGACATCAAATCTGTTTTTCTACAGTAAACATGAAAAATAAAATTAGTTTATTTATCTAAATCACGAGCACCTGGGCAAGCCAAATAAGACTTGTTTTGATCAAATTAAAAATTATTTACCCAGTAAATGATGGGTGGAGAAACGAAAATGAATTATATGCTGGCGATTTTAGAATACTATTGGCATTTATTTTCAAATATAAATACATAAATGTAAATGAAAATTATTTGCTGCTTGGAATTAAAAGAAAAGGAAAAATATTTTATAGGAGGCTTAATATAGATTAGTTATATAGAGTTATAGAATACATATTTGAAGACATTTAAAATAGGTGATTAAAATATAAATATTACAGAGAAGGCAGGATTTCATAATTATAAGCTGTCAAAGTTCTTTTACCTTGCTTATTTGGAAGAACAATTTCATTAGGAGTCAGTCCATCAGTGTTGTTTCACTAGATCTAGGGTAGCATTGTTATTTGAGAGATAGCATTTCACTTTCACTGGAAAAATATACATAAAGTTCAGTAGTACGGGATGCAGAGCTTCGTTCATGGGAACAGCATATTAGAACGGAGGGACAATGCGAAGCTTCCTACTCATGACACATTGAGTGAGAATTAAATCTGGTGTGGAATATGTATAGCAACATAGTTATTTAATGGTCTCCTCCTCTTGTGAATTCAAATCCAGCAGTATTTATACTTTTATTTTGAAGCTGTAACTTAGCAACTACTGCTGGACCTGAGGCGATTTAAGCACTTAAGTTTCATCTGGAATAGTTTGACTGGATACTCTTATCTAGTAAGATGTTTGAAACAATGCAAGTTTGTGATCAGTTTCTTAAACGATTGTTTTAAAATATATCTTATGATTTTAAAACAAGCTAGCATGGACAATTTCCACTAATGGGTTTATTTTATTATTACCAATTTGCAATCTTTTATTTTAATCTAAGGGGTCTTCCAGGTAATTGTTTTTCGAGAGACTTTTTAAAAGATTGCATAATTTCTGGCTACAAAATTATATATGAAAAAATAATAAGTTTCATATATAATACCTTATATATATAATATAACTATTAATACATTCGCAATCTCCTACACTGAAATATATAGATATTTATTATTTACGCCCGTATATGCATGAGAATATTATTATTAAATAAAATATTTTTAAATTAAAATACATACGTTTACATTATTTATGTTTATAATACTGAGCAAAGAAATATATATATATATTAATAGCTATGTATATATGTGCGTAAGGGTGGGTTTGAATACAGTTAGATGGTAGGAGATTGGATGTGGGCTGTGAAGCAGGATCTGAGCATCAGATCTGCTTCAATATATACTTATTACAAGTATACAATTTTTTTTAAATATTTGGTTTATATTTTAAAAATATTTAAAATGCAAACACTATTTAAAAATTAAACCATAATCTAGAAGTAAAGTATGTACCATTTGTTTTTATAAGCAATGACTTTGTATTTTATTTCGAAATGTATTAATACTTTATTCTTTCTTTTTTACTGCCAGAGTCATTATGAAGTTTAGTAAATTCATAATTTCATGAATCAACATTTTGTATTTTAGTTATTATTTAATTTTAAAAGTCACTTATACAAGTCAGTGTTAGTTGATATATTTTGATATACATAAGTTTACTTATTTAATATGTATATTAGATTCAATAAAATTTCCTTTGTTTTTAGTATATATTTTGTTAGTTAGTCAAATTTACCCTGAGAATAAATTATAGTGATAAGTGTTAGTATTGCTCTGCATGATTTTGGATTTATTTCATGCATAGCTTGTTGGAAGGGCAGATAAACAATTTATTTAAATAAAATTGGGATAATTTTATCTTTCTTCATTTAAATTATACTATCTATCACATTTGGCTTTCTCAACAATTGGATTCATTTAAATTGTTAAGAGCTTTCTTTGTATGCATATTCCAATCCATTACATTTATCGCTTCCAATTGGGACAATCATAGACTATTACATTTGGTGCATTATCATAAGGGCTCGGTTAATTGATGTTTGTTGATGACAAATAATCTATTACATTTGGTGACCAACTAGGGCTTGTAAAACACACATATCAATGTTTTATTTTCCATTATAAGTGATTTTTAAACATGAAGACCAATTAGTGAATGTTTGTTGATGACAAATTGCACTATTACAATTTTAGTAAAATAATGTTTCAGGCATAAAGGTAAGTAATTTGTAAAGTTGAATTTTTTTTTATGTATATGAAATGGTATTAAGTTTTAGTACCAGAAAATTTATACATATTTTGTTGCTTCTTTATTTTAGCTGGATTTACTTACATAATGGTGAACCTGGTTTTGATGGAATAGAGATAGGCACCAATTTAATCATTTTATGCTTAACTACCATTATCTTGAGTGAGAAAGTTGTCTCACTATATTATCAAATTACTTGCTTTTAATGCACGAGAACATTTTATAACATTTTAAATATTTTAAGATTATATTGTGATTTAATATGAAATTTCCACATTTCAATATTATATAAGTGTAGAGTCCTCATTATGATTACATATAAATAAATGTTAGTTAGTGATCTCAGTTGTTAGTCTCTCTTTCTCTCTCCCTCTCTCTCTCTCTCTATATATATATATATATATAAATTTATCTATATATATATATATATATATATATTAGAGAAATTTATTGATGTTATAGTGATAGATGAGGTTTTTTTTTTTTTATAAACCAAGAAGTTCATGAGTTAAAACAACTGAAATTTAGATTATTGGATAGCTATTATGTATAATAAAATTAAAAGGCTTGTACTTTGCTTAGTTGAGTAATTGCATGTTGGGATGTTAAAAGAGATGGTGAGCTCTTGATCTGTGGTAATCACTGCACACACACATATATATATTATATTTTTTTGTTTGAGTATATAATATTGCATTTATAATAATAATAATGGATAATGGTATTGAAATGTCAGTTAGTAGTAATTTTGATTTAAGATATTTTATGAAAAAATTTAAAGCAGAGTTAAAAGCAGATCTTAGAGCTGAAATAAAAATCTACTCTGTTGAACTAATAATGGAACTTAGAGCTGAGATGAAAATCAATGCTGATGAACTAGAGGCTAGATTAAAAACCAATTCTGATGAAGTTTTCCAGAAACTAAAAACTAGATTAAAAACCAACTCTGACGAACTTAGAACTGAGTTAAAAACCAATTCTGATGAACTTTCTAGGGAATTAAAAATTGAGTTAAAAGCTCAGGTAGATAATAGTATTAGAAGATTAGAGATAAAATTTGATGAAAAGATGGAAAAAATACTGAGAAGAGACAAAGGTCAAAGCTAATTCTTTGAAAGCAAAATTCGATAAAGTAATCTGTGAAATGAGGGAAAATATCAAGGAATTATAGCCAGGTTTAACGAGTTTAAGAAAGAGCATGGGGAATTTGCAAAAAGGATTATTGATGATAGCAAAGTATTATGGGATAAATTACAAGCATTGAAAATTGAGAATGAATCTTCATTTAGAAATATTCATACAATTATCTCAACCAAAGTTAAGGTTGCTGCTGGATTGCAACAAGAGGAATATCTGATTGATATTAATAAATTACAGGATATGGATGAGCAGATTTATGCAATAAGTAATGTTACTTCTAATTGTATCCAGGAAGTATATGCTAAACTACATGAAATTCAAGGAAGATTAAGACCCCTTTTCAGAATATATGAAAAATAGTGGAATTGAAGCCTATAGAAATTATGAGATAGAGGTACGGAAAGATGTTTCTGAAATAGGTGTAAAAGTTGAAGAAATAAAAATTATTATATTAGAGAATTGTGAATGTATATCAAATTTATGAAAAATAGAGAGAACATGAAGTAAAGATAAACCAAAGTAGAATAAAAGATAATATTGTAGACAGAGGTAATCTTAAGGTTGAAACATTTGTTAAGGATTTGGAAAATAAGGAAATTTTTGATTGTTATTTAGATATGGTTCATGATGTTGCAAATGTGATGGAATTCAACAGATCTTCTAATTCTCCACACCAATTCTCTAGTGATTCATATATGAATCATAATGTTTCAAGATTTATTAATATTAAAGTTTTTAAAGGAGAAAACCATGAGATTCCTATGAAATACTTGAGTAAATTAGAAGAGTTGTTTACACTCAGTATCCTATCAGAGAGAGAAAAGTTGGCAGTTGCTAGCAACCATCTATTTGCTTCAGCTAAAGAATGGTGGAAATCTCTGTTTGAAAGGCCTCAGACTTATGGTGATTATCACCAAGCCATAATGAATAACTTTTGGATTGAGGAAAAACAGGACTCTATATGCCATTGATTTTCTCATGAAAAATATACCACTCATGATGGGAGTTATACTCAATTTTTTCAACATCAGGTAGGCAAATTCAAAACCCTGACTGCATTTCCACTATCAGAAACCCAGATTGTGTGGATTTTGCATAGAAATTTGCCAAGTCATATTGAATAAACATTGGTGGCCACAGATCAGCATACTGTTGAAGAAGTAGCAGATATCCTAAGAATACTAGAAGCTGAAGAGGGTACTTGTAATAGATTATCTGGAACTAAAAGGGATAATCCTAATTACAATTTGGCAAATATAAATTATCACATACCAGAAAACCAATTTTCAGATTGCAAGCAAGGATCCATAAGGAATTATCATAATAATAGGAGACAAACTCTGTATAGAGGTTGTGGAAGTTACATCAGAAATCGTGCTTATAATCAAGTTACCAGTTTAAAGATGGAAAGTTCTCCATATGGTACCACCAGTATTGGGATTAAGACTCCAGTGACTGGATGTTCAAATCATCCATTAAATTAAGTAGTGCCTTGTTGCAGTGTTTCTCATTGCAGGGACCAATGATTAATATGGGCAAGAATGATTTGGTTGTGCTTTAAATTCGATAGAGTTTGAACTGGAGGATTTTGAAGTGGAAGAAATAGAGTACCAACCTTTCTTTAACAATTGTCCAGAATTTATGATCATGTTTGGAAAAATTGAAATTGGAGCTTTAATTGATATCGGTAGTCAGGCTTCCATCATTTCAGTTGAATTATTTCACCAATATTTAGAAGTGGGTGTGATTGTTCCATCCTTGTTGGTCAAGCAATCCTTTCAGGTCACCTTAGCCAATGGGTGGAAGGTTAAATTAGATCCTTGACAAGTATGGCTAATAGTACAATTTAATTCAGTAAGCCAGGAACATGTTTATTTATTCATGGCAAAGTTAGTATATGCTGTGATCTTGGGATCGAATTTTCTTCAAATGCATGGTTGTATCATTGATTATGTGGCAAACAATTAATATGTAAAGGTGAAATTGTTCATTTTAATCAGTATGTACTTCACCAATCTTTGAATTTAAGTTGTATGGATACAGTCACAACTGATATTGATGTAATATTGAAGGTAAATGAATCACTTGGTTTGACTGATGAGGCAACAAAGGCCTTATACTTATTATTGTGTAATTACAAAAATGTTTTTTTTAAAATAGCCTGGAATCATCAAAGGATATGTCTACCAGATACAATTGAATGATCTGGAACCATTTCAGTTTAGATCATACCCTATACCTTATCACTACAAAAAGGAGGAGGATAAGCAAATTAGCCAGATGGTGGAATGGGATGTCATCCAAAAATATGCCTCAGCATTTAACAACCCTTTAGTTATTGTCAAAAAGGAGGATGGATTGGCTTGCATTTGCTTGGATGCATGATTTCTAAATCGTAGGACAATTCCAGAGCATGATGTTCCTCCAATTATACAGAAACACCTAGCCTTCTTTGAAGGAAATAGGGTATTCACTACAGTGGATTTGACTGCCAGTTATTGGAAAATTTATTTGCACTTACAAGATCAAAAATACACTGCCTTCAAATATGAGAGACAATCTTATATGTTCCAAAGAATGCCATTTGGTTTGGTTAATAGTAAGGAAAGCTTAATTCGCTGTTTAAATCAAGTTTTGTCTACAAAGATTAAGAATATATTAGTGATGTATGTAGATGACATTGTCATTGCATCATGGGATATGAATGAGCATCTACGACATTTAACAACATTTCTTCAAGAATTTAAAGACAAAAACATCAAAATTAACTTAAAAAATTACCTTTGCTTCTGAAGAAATCATCTGTTTAGGGCATTGTGTAGGTGCAGCAGGAGTTATGCCCCAACCTGACAAAATTATAGCTATAAACACTTTCCAAAACCTGAAAATAAAAAGCAACTGTGTTCATCTTCGGATTATGTAATTTTTGTCATTGCTTCTATAAGAACTTTGCCTTAGATATGATTCACATGTCTCAATTGTTGAAAAATGATGTTAAGTGGAAATGGTTGGATGTCCATCAAGCAGAGTTAGAACATGTAAAGGCAAGATTTTTGGAAACAGTAATTCTACATTACCCAAATTTTCAACAGCCATTTTATGTACAATGGATAGCAGTAGGTATAAACTTGGAGTGGTGCTATTTCAAATGAGTGTGGAAGAGAAACCATTGAACTTGTATTTTTTAAGCTGTAGGTTAAAATGGGCTGAACTACACTATTCCACAATAAAGAGGCTCTGGCAGTAGTATGGGCTTTCACTAAGCTTAAGCAGTTTTTGTTGGGATCACATGTGGTAGTGATAACAGACCATAAGAGTTTGGAGTTTTTAAATAAAGGATATCTAAATAATGACTGCTTGATGAGATGGAGTTTATTCTTGCAACAATTTAGCTATACTGTGCAATACTGTCAGGGTAAAAATAATATTGTCCCTGATATTCTTAGTTGGAACACAATGGAATACCCAGATCAACCTGTCAATTATATAGAAAACTTGGTTTTAACAGCTCTTATCTTGGTAGTCAATGACTCAGTGGAGAAAGATTTAACAAATATTAGTGAACTTCAATTACAGGATCTTAAATTAGGATATATTATATCCCAATTAAATGATAATATTGTTGCAATGGGATATGCAGAGCCAATGGCTAATGAAGAATTGGAAGGGTATCAATTGTTGAAAGGTTTATTAATGTACCAAGTAAATCTTATGAATTCTGGATCATGGAAAGTTTATGTTCCTAGTAATATTCAAAAAAGACTTATTAATTACATACATTGTCTGTGTGGACACTATGGTCCTAGAAAGTAGAACATACTTTGCATAAATTGCTTTATTGGCCTCAGATGTATGCATCCATATGGGATACTTTACAATCATGTGAAATATGTATTAAAACAAAATTTCTGAATAAGTCATACACAGGGAAATGGAAGCCTATATTACCAAACAAGCCTAATGAGATTTTGGCAATTGATTTTTATGGCCCTTTACCATCTTATCGGCATTACAAGTTTTTGTTGGAAACATTTGACTTATTTACAAAGTATGTCACTGCTTATCCAGTGAGAAAAGCTGTGGCTAATGATGTCATCACAGTAATGATGAACTTTCAATTTCCAATAGTTGGAAAACCAAAGATATTTTGACTGATTATCCCACTTTATTCATGTCAGTAGAATGGAAAAATTGGTTACATATGCAAGAATAAAACCTGTACTGATCTCCATTCATAACCCTCAATCTAACCCATGTGAGAGGGTAATGAGGGAATTAAGTTGGTTGTTTAGAGTGTATCTGGAAGGAAATCATCATGGTTGGGTAAACCAGTTAAAAAGCAGGTATTGTCATACATCAACATGACTCATAATGAATCCATGGGCTTTACCCCCATATGGTTGCATTTTGGACAGGAAGAGCCAAATGTAATTAAAATCCCATTGCCTGTTATATCAAATGAGCCAGATCACAATGATGATGTTGTTAAAGCTAAAGAAAATATGATGAAAATGGGAGACAGACGTGGATTACAAGGGCCACAGCATCCTGGTCAGTTTAAGGAGAGAGACTTGGTATTAGTTCGTACACACATGTTAGTAATCCACAAGATCACAAATTTAAGAAATTTTTCAATATTTACGAGGGACCATATTAGATTGACAAAAAAGTTGGAACAAATGCTTATGTTGTTCATATGCATGATGGTATGAAAAAAACCTATAATGCTAGAAGTCTTTGGCCAATACATTATGATTAGTTAGTAATGTTATAACCTTGAATCATGGTATATATATATATATATATATATATATATATATTAGAAATTTTGTTATTATATAATTTAAAAATTATATCCTATAAGTAATTAATATTTTAATACAAATCTTGTACTAACAATCTTTACTTATAAAATTTATGAAAATGTAAATAGGTGTTTAAAACTCTTGTGTATATTTAGCTAAAAAAACTACTCATAGACAATTGAAAGAATTGTACATGTATAGTGGAGGAGTTAGTTTTCTGACACAGGTGTAATTAGTTAATTATTATTTTATTTTTTGTGGTGAGATTTTAAATGGTAGTAATGACATACTCTAATTAATATGTGTATATACCAATCTTATAAATAAAAACATATAATTTGTTAATTATAAAAAAGATTATGTTGTTACTTACTGTTTATCTATCTATTTATTTATTTATTTATTTTTAAAGCTATCAAATAAATTTTTGATATATTTTTTATATGATTAATATTTTTTTATTTCAAATATTATTGTTTAAAAGCATTTGTCAACAATTGTTGTCAAGACTATCTGTTAAGTGGCACATGAAAAAAAAGGACAACAACAACAACAAAGAAAAAAATCGCCATTATTATTATTATTATTATTATTATTATTATTAAAAAACTGAAAAAGAAAAAGCTAATTGTATTTTGCATATTTGGTATCTTATTCTTCAAAGTAATTGGATAACCTATTGGAATTAAACACAACAATAATGGTGGGTGAATAGTATATATGTGGCAGTTCAAGGGTAACTGTGACCTTCTTTTCTTTATCCTAACTCAATTGGAAAAAAACTAAGCAATAATTCAACATATGAATTTACACCACATCTTAAGCTGAAAATTTAAGATAGCTGTCTAAAGATCTACAATGATAAATTTAATAATAATTTGGAAGCAACTGGAATTAATCAGCATATTAAATTCAACATTCAATTTTTAAGAAAAGAAATCTTGGAAAATAAAAATATACATCCGTTTGGGAACTGACAATTTTCATTAACATGATATTTTCTTCAAAATTCAACCTGGGATAAAATGTGTTCAAGTATTAAAAAGGAAAAGAAGTAAAATAACAAAATAATTGGAATTTGGGTAATAAATAATTTTATAATTTAAATGATATATATATATATATATATTTGAGATTGATATTTTTTTTAAATTTAAAAAGTGATGCATTAATTATAAGTATTGTTTTTATTCTATTTAACGCATCTTGTTTTAATAGAACCAATATTTTATAAATGTCATAAAATCAATATTAAGTACTAAGAATATAATTTTAATTGCACATGAATTATTATAAACTTCTATAATAAGTTAAATTTGTATTTGCAAATTTTACTATCAAAATGTTTATTATTTATATATATCTTAATTTTTTAAATTTTTTTTATTATTATTTGATAATTACATGTGTTCTTAGAGATGATAGATTCAATTGATTCATTAAGAGTTACATGTTAGTTAGAAATCGTCACCATTTTTATTTTTTTTGTGTGTATGTATATAAAATAATAAATAAAAAATTATGTGAAATGTCACATATTTATATTAAATGATAAGTTAACATTAATTGGCTGAGTAGCCAAAGAAATACTAGATTTATAGATAAACCTGTATAGGGTAGTAAAATGAATTTTTGATGATTTCTTTTTATGTAGTGTTATTTGATCGATTAACCTAGCTTTGAGAGAATATCTATTATCTATTTTCTTAATTTACAATATTTTACCAGTCAATTATTTACTTATTTATTTATCTATTTTTATTTTAATTTCATATAATAACTCTTATGCAAAACATAAACACCCATACATACATTTTTTGTATATAATATATATATATATATATATTTATTTGATTTAAATTTTTTTTTTCAAAAATTGAATATTTGGAAAACTTAAATATTGTTTTGTGTTTATACTAATGTATATTTATTGAGTACAAATATGTCTTTGTTTATTTAATATATCCTTATTGCAAGTATATTATATTTTTTTTATTTGGTTTATATTTTAAAAATATTTAAAATACAGATACTATTTAAAAATTAAACCATAATCTAGAAATAAACTATGTACTATTTGTTTTTATAAGCAATGACTTTGTATTTTATTTGGAAAGGTATTAATACTTTATCCTTTTTTTTAGTGCCAGTCATTATGAAGTTTAGTAAATTCATAATTTCATGAATCAACATCTTGTATTTTAGTTATTATTTAACTTTAAAGTCACTTATACAAGTCAGTGTTAGTTGATATATTTAGATACACATAAGTTTACTTATTTAATGCATATATTAGATTCAATACAATTCCCTTTGTTTCTAGTATATATTTTGTTAGTTAGTCAAATTAACCCTGAGAATAAATTATAATGATAGGTGTTATTATTGCTCTGTATGATTTTGGATTTATTTCATGTATAGCTAGTTGGAAGGACAGATAAACAATTTATTTAAATATAATTGGGATAATTTTATCTTTCTTCCTTTAAATTATACTATCTATTACATTTGGCTTTCTCAACAATTGTATACATTTAAATTGTTAAGACCTATCTTTGTATGTATATTTCAATCCATTACATTTATCATTTCCAACTGGGACAATCATGGACTATTACAATATATATATATATATATATATATTGTACCGGTCAAGCTAGCACATTCGCGCAACAGAATCCAGAGTCCAAGCAAAGATACCAAGCCAACCAGTATGAGATGGTTAGATCTCGAGACTGACCGCACTTCAACTCCTTCACCTGTGCTCCAAGACTCACGACCCTACAGATGACCACCTTGAAGATACATATAGATATTATTTTAACCGCGAGCCGACATAGGTCAGGGAGAAGCAATGAGACTCATAACAAAAAATGGAATTTATCAACTATATATATTTAAAACTAATTAATGCACAGGAAATCACATATATAATATAAAGAATTTTGAATTGGACTGAAATAAATAAGATCGAGAACAGAGTAATTTATTAAATTGTATGTTTATTTTTGCAGATTAAATTTGACGATTTTTATATACTACTCTTGCATTTTACAATTAAAATGCGCGTAGCAGCTAACATTTTTGGAGAGCGCTTTAACATTCTCTCCTTACAATTAAAATTATTTTACATTTGTTGTGCTATTTGATGAAATTAAATATTGTTTTCATCATTTGCTTTATTATCTTATTGATCAGTCACTGCATTGTAGCTATGGGGCAGATTATGCTAATCCCTCTTATTTCATGGTTTTCAGCTAAGTAATCAGACGAAGCCTTGTTTTCACATATATGTGAAACATTTAAAGTCAAATTTATCTATAACATTATTATTTCAAACTATTGTACATGAGACCGAAACTAGCTCTTGAATATGTCAGACAATGGCTGAAACTTAAGTTAAGGGAGGAAGAGTTGGCAACCAAGAACCAATGTGCTATAGCGCTGGTAAACAGTTATAATAAAGGTTGCTCTGCGGATGGATTAATATTTAGGGTTTTGTGATCAACACCAGAGCCCTATGACCGATTGCCATGCTGCTAAAGAGGGTTGGGGTAGCTAACACTATTACCTGGAATTTGACGTCAGGTCTTATTCGTGTGCGACCCAAGGAGTGTAAGAGGGATGGCCGTTCTGAGTCCCATCTTAAAGAAAAATGCAACATAACGAGAAAGTTTAAATGTATAATAAAATGATCACATCCGCCAAGCAAAAGAGTTGAAATAATTTAATATTTAGCCACAAGAACGATAGCTAATCAGTGTAATCATTAGCGCCAACTCTAATATAGCATTTTAATAATCATATGCTATACGTGGGCGTACTTTTAAATATTCTTTGCTTTCTAGTTTCAATCTCAAATAACACATTTGATTACACGATTAATAAAAAAAAAGGGGGAAAAAGTATATTTGGAGGGCTTTTACAAAAGGAAATAAATAACAAATATACTTATTCAAGGCTTGGATATTGCTTAGTGAAAATTAAATTGAAATTTACTTTGGGTTAAAACAAGATTCCCATTTTAAAATTGCCAACAAATAATTAAATAATCAAGGTCAAAATAATAATCAGCACATAGCCAATTCTTGACAGTTATTTAAGAGGGTTTCGAAACAGCGTGCATTAAGCTACGATAAATAATTATCAAATGAAGAGGGGTCATTCTCTCTTCTCTTTATTATTAATATTGAATGCTCGCTGTTTTGAGGCATTAGCATATAATTTATATTTTAAAATAAAAAAGAAATAAAGAAACCATAGTCACAACTGCAGTGAGAAAATTGAAAATAAAATTATTAAAATCATTTAGTTAGGAAACATTAGAAAGTAGGTCAGAATTCTATAAAAAAAAATAATTAAATTTAAGAATAAAATTTTACATTTAGCAATTAACTTGAATTCAAGATTTTAGAATTAAAATAAATTTTATAAGTCTAGACTTAAAGAAAAATGAATATATTGAATTGCAGTTAGAAATGGTGATGTTACCGGTCATCTTGTAGTACTTGAGCTGGAGTTACAGGAGTTTTTGTGGCGGCTTGCGGCATACTGGTGATGGTGGTTTTTGGATGGAAGTAAAGGCCCTTCGCCTTCACTCTGGAGCTTAGCCAAGGCTGCCTGTTTTAGCCCGACATTTTCTCTCGAACAGATATAAAAATTATTGACTTAATTGGATGTCAAAATGTTCACGGTTGCTTTTGGTTCAGGGTACACGCTGGATTCAAAAGCTTAAAGATGATCAAAGAAGGCAAAAATTCACAGATGTAGCATTCAAGCTGTAAAGATTTCAAAAATTCAAAGCTGTCAAGGTTTCAAAGAAGTAAAGAACTAAGATGGCTCCTCCACTTTTCATGGCCTTTTTTTAAAATGATCCCTTATCAGCCCACACACCTTGGAATTTCATCTCCATCAAGATTACAAAATTTTTAATTTGCTTATGTAATTAGTGGTTGATTTCAAACATGCTGACATTCCTTTTAGGTGTTATAACTTTTCTCTGATTATCAAATTTTTAATTAAATCGAATTTTAATCAGTTTAATCCGATATTAGATTTTATTTTTAATTAGTCAGGAATTTTGTTCTGATTTTATAATTTATGTGTAAAATCCCTGCTGTAAACATATTTTTAATTAGCGAGGTCTCCAAAATAATTTAGAATCAATTAGCTAGATTATTTTAAAATTGGCTTTTCTTTTTAGAAACCTAAGGCAGGTGTGGCATATACTGATACAATTGTTTACAGCAAAAACTTTACTAAACTTTTAATTCTACGAAAATACTTTTATTTTTTTAAAAAAAATCTTTTTTCTTTTTAAAAAGAAACTTGTCAGCGCATTTGCAATCAATCACCCTTTCAATGTGTTTTTACATTAAATTGGTTTATAATAAAAATGAAACTTAAAATTTAATAAATATTTTAATCATGCCACTATGCTATATATATTCAATATAGGTGGATTATATTCCCACATACGAATTTAAGTAATAAATTAATAAATTGACGCTACATTATTACTGTACTAAAAATAGTTTAAAAATATTACGTGATAAAATTATACGCTATAACTCTGGCAATACTATTCAATTATAGCGTTCTTTCGTATGTGCGTATATAATGCTGTTTATATAGCCGTGATTGCAATTTTTAGCTTACAAATCTTAATTTAGACTTATTAAACAGGTTTGACTCTAGCACAGATGAGTGGGTTTTAGGATGGTTGGTGAAACGGTGAGGGATTTGAAGACAACCGTTTCATTTCCGTAAACTTACAAAAAAAAAAAAAACAATTAAAAAAAATGACCTTGCTACAATCATGACTTTGAATTTTCGTTATCAATTTGTTAAATAATTTTCTATTTTCCCATGCACATAAACTTATTTACTTGCTGCACTAAGGGATTTATTTATCAGTACCTTTATATTTACGACTCTTCTACCACAAAAAAAAAAACATACGTGCAATAAAATTAATATCCAGAGCAATATACACATCAAATCACCAATCAATCATAAAAAAAAATCATGAAATCTCAATAAATCTGAATTAATATCCAAATGGATATTTGTCAGTTAGAATGGGGTAGACATGTTAGTTTCTTTTTTTTTTTTTTAAATATGCAGTATATATATTTAATGTTTTTGGGGGAGGGACAGATCCTTTTTTTTTTTTTTTAATAGCTAATAAATTTTTAAGTAGGATCTGGGGGTTGTTTAATACTTGGCTCGTGACTACTAAAGCCAAAACAATATCCCAACATATCATCATCCTCGGATTCAGATGTCACTGATTCATATATAATTGGTTCTCTATTTTCTAGTGTTAACTCTAAACCACTCCTGCATGGGATGGAACAGTGTTCAGATTCTTTATCCATAATGTTTTCCATGTTGATTTTCATTTCCCTTATATTAGAAGTATCTTTTGCACTATCTGTAATCTTACTAATATCTGGTACAATGTTTGTCTTGCCCTGGTTGTAGGTTTGGGAACCAGTAGTTAAGTTACATTCTACAATGTCCATTTTTGCTTCCCTTATTTGTATAATTTCTCTCTTCAATTCCTGGATGTCTTCTGTAATGGCATTTTCTTCTTGGGAAAAAACATGATTTCTATAACTCAAGTTTTCTTTTAACTCAGAAATCTCCTCTCTGATCTGTTTCTGTCCCTCTTCGTATTCTTCAATTTTGAGGCAGATATCTTGCCCCATTTTAGAGACTTTCTCCTCCATAACCATTTCCTGATGCTCGGTCTGCCCTCTAACATCTGTGAGTTGTTCTTTTAGTGATTCTATTTCTTTGTTGGTTTCTTCTCGGTTTTGATCTAATTTTTTTGTGACCTCTACTTGAACTTCTTCATATTTTTCTTGGCAGCTGATTGACAACTCCTGCCAGCTCCTACACAGCTTTTCTTCAAGTCGTTGGCCTTGCATTTCCATTTCTCGTCTCACTTCTACTATCCCTTCCTCATACCGTTTGTTTCCCTCTCTAATTTTCTTTCCCAACACCTCAAATCTCTGCTCCATTTCTAACTTATTTTTTTGATCTCTCTCTTCTAATTTATGACTATTTACCTCGTCTCTCTTTATAAAAATTTGAGTCATCCTCTCCTCTAATTTCTGACTATTTACCTCGTCTCTCTTTATAAAAATTTGAGTCATCCTCTCCAACATAAAATTCACATCCCGATTTTTATTTTTGGACTCTTCCACCTGTTTATGTTCTATTTCATTATTTACTGGTTCTTCTGAGATAATGGCAGCTTCTCCTGTAGGAATTTCCTCATCAGGGCTAAGGCTCACTTCCCCTTCTGTGCTGCCTCTCTCTTCTGCGATCTTTCTCCCTGACCTTAACGTGATCCCTAAACATTTCCCTCCTATTTCCTTCTGTACTTCTTCCCCTTCACTCATTATTTCTTGATCCTCCTCCATATTATTATTATTATTATTATTATTATTTTTCTTATTAAACTAGATCTCAAAACAATACTGATTAATTTACTAAAAAAAACTTTATTGAATATACGGCTGATGGCTAAACTCCGTGAATGAAAGTGACTGGTTCACTTCCCATCCTGTTATGATGCCTAACTCTACTATGATGCCTAACTTTATACCACTATTATTTTTATTTTGCAAGACCCGCCCATTATTTCATAACTTTAATAAATACAATTATAAAAATAAATAGTAAAAGTTGACTCACCCTCGGTTTCTTCCAGCTGTTTTAAAATTTACCAGTTTCAAACGGTAAAATTTATATTTGACCCACTTTCCAATTTCATTCTCATTCTTATTCAATCCAATTCACAAAGTATGATTTACATTAAAAAAAAACAAACGGTTTTTTCTTTCCTTTTAAATTACAATGTTTTCCTTCACTACCCCTGATGACAAATTTATATGAGGATGACCTATAGCTTATTTAAATCATCCTCGGGCGCCAGTCACCAGTGAGCAAGAAGCTTAACAAAATTAAACTCAAATTTTACCAAAAGTCATTTGAAAAAAAAATTTTTTTTTCTATGCATTAACAGAAAAAGTTATATATATACTTTTTTTAATGTTCAATTTTTAGGGACGGAGAATAATTAGTCTCCTATTTGAGCAAGCAGTAAGAAAAAATGAATGCTATACTGTTGATTTTGATCAAAAACTCTAACGTTTGGATAATCAGGAAAAAAAAATTTATATACTATATCATTAAATTCCCTTCTCATTGGTTCAGGGTCATGGCATTGATCAAAAGCCCCACGTTTTGGGCGTCCATAATAGGGGAAAAAAATCTATGTACCGGTCATCTTGTAGTACTTGAGCTGGAGTTACGGGAGTCTTTGTGGCGGCTTGCGGCATCATCTTCTTCCCACGGTTAGAGCGGAGATATTATGGCGGCATACTGGTGATGGTGGTTTTTGGATGGAAGTAAAGGCCCGTTGCCTTCACTCTGGAGCTTAGCCAAGGCTGCCTGTTTTAGCCCGACATTTTCTCTCGAACAGATATAAAAATTATTGACTTAACTGGATGTCAAAATGTTCACGGTTGCTTTTGGTTCAGGGTACACGCTGGATTCAAAAGCTTAAAGATGATCAAAGAAGGCAAAAATTCACAGATGTAGCATTCAAGCTGTAAAGATTTCAAAAATTCAAAGCTGTCAAGGTTTCAAAGAAGTAAAGAACTAAGATGGCTCCTCCACTTTTCATGGCCTTTTTTAAAATGATCCCTTATCAGCCCACACACCTTGGAATTTCATCTCCATCAAGATTACAAAATTTTTAATTTGCTTATGTAATTAGTGGTTGATTTCAAACATGCTGACATTTCTTTTAGGTGTTATAACTTTTCTCTGATTATCAAATTTTTAATTAAATCGAATTTTAATCAGTTTAATCCGATATTAGATTTTATTTTTAATTAGTCAGGAATTTTGTTCTGATTTTATAATTTATGTGTAAAATCCCTGCTGTAAACATATTTTTAATTAGCGAGGTCTCCAAAATAATTTAGAATCAATTAGCTAGATTATTTTAAAATTGGCTTTTCTTTTTAGAAACCTAAGGCAGGTGTGGCATATACTGATACAATTGTTTACAGCAAAAACTTTACTAAACTTTTAATTCTACGAAAATACTTTTATTTTTAGAAAAAAAAATCTTTTTTCTTTTTAAAAAGAAACTTGTCAGCACATTTGCAATCAATCACCCTTTCAATGTGTTTTTACATTAAATTGGTTTATAATAAAAATGAAACTTAAAATTTAATAAATATTTTAATCACGCCACTATGCTATATATATTCAATATAGGTGGATTATATTCCCACATACGAATTTAAGTAATAAATTAATAAATTGACGCTACATTATTACTGTACTAAAAATAGTTTAAAAATATTACGTGATAAAATTATACGCTATAACTCTGGCAATACTATTCAATTATAGCGTTCTTTCGTATGTGCATATATAATGCTGTTTATATAGCCGTGATTGCAATTTTTAGCTTACAAATCTTAATTTAGACTTATTAAACAGGTTTGACTCTAGCACAGACGAGTGGGTTATTAGGATGGATGGTGAAACGGTGAGGGACTTGAAGACAACCGTTTCAATATATATATATACATTACAGTATTAATATGGATACATTA
The DNA here is from genome assembly GCA_028023455.1 of Epiperipatus broadwayi. Taxonomy (NCBI): domain Eukaryota; kingdom Metazoa; phylum Onychophora; class Udeonychophora; order Euonychophora; family Peripatidae; genus Epiperipatus; species Epiperipatus broadwayi. Next base: position 3,608,063 of record JAQFVV010006290.1, read on the forward strand.
ATTCATAATGTTATTTCCAAGAGCTTTGGTGTAATAAAACTGTAATAGCTATATAGCTGGCGTTTTAGCACAATAACAAGTAATTGCATCACAGCTCCCAAGGATAATACAATGATATATATATATATATATATATCATTGTATTACCAATATATATATATATATATATATAATTATTCAAAACAATACAATAATTAATACAGTAACAATATTTTAAACAAATATATACCAATTTAATAGAAGTACTTTCAACTATCTATGTAGTCGTTGTCAACTAGACTCAAATTGTATTAGAAAAAACGGTTTTTTCTAATACAATTTGAGTCTAGTTGACAACGACTACATAGATAGTTGAAAGTACTTCTATTAAATTGGTATATATTTGTTTAAAATATTGTTACTGTATTAATTATTGTATTGTTTTGAATAATTATATATATTTTATTATAATTGGAATACAGACATTGATTAATAATTTATATATATATATATATTACAAAGTGATACTTTAGATATTAATCCAGTGCACTTCAATTTTATTACATACTTATATGCCTCCCTCTGATTTATACTAATTTGCTTGTAGAACTCATAAATGATTTTGTTTTGTTTTGGGTTCAGACATGTTTTTTCCATTAATAATACATTTTGCTTTGTTGCTTAGATAAGATGTTATTTATTGTTTTCTCTTTTCAAGTAGTAGTATAGAATGAAATGCATATATATATAATATATATATATATATATATATATATATATATAGTAACAGTAATAAAAATAGAAGAAATTATTAATTATTAAAATATGTTTATAATCTGCGCCATTTGTAACAGTATGAATAAATAAAGATGAACTGATAAAAAGGTTGATAAAATATAATCGATTATAATCTATATATATTGATGAGTGATAAAATGATAGTTCATATAATTCAATAACTAAACACTAAACAGGATATGCTATGCTCCAGCGGTTCATCATTTGTAATCAAATAAAATTAAATGAGAAATGAATTTACTATGCTAGCTAAATAAAAGATGACGCTAACATATAAATAATAAACATATACATATCATGCTCTATTTGGGTGTCTATTTGTAATTAATTAAATATAACGTTATAGCCCATTTGCAACTATCCTAAACATTACTTCTGTCATGCTAATAATGAAATAAATAACTTATCTCATTTCTCAACAAATTAAATAAAATGAAAATCAAAACTGTCATCATTAAAGATTTAGAATATTTCGATATTGGGAAATCACTTGATCATTAAAATATACTAGCCATTGTTATCAAATAAAATAATATTAGATATAGCAACTGAACAAAATTACTGTGAAATCCATGGAGTGCATTTTGCTTATCTCCAATAATACTTTCTTATAACAAAGAATCCTTTATATTCTTCTTTCCAAATATGTAAGACCATTCATGGTCACATGCACACACTGGTGCTAGTTATAATAACTTATAAAAAAAATCATATAAAGTTAAGTTATTAAGTTGGAAATGGACTATTTCACTTATATTCAGCTTAGTTAATTGCTTGTGTTTTCCACGGCACCACTAGAATGTTCTAAATCTAGATAAATATTATCTGTGCATAGTGTACTGAGTTCAAACTCATTTGGTACAATTTTACTACACATGACTTGGATGACTAATAAACAAAAAATGACATTCTTATATTTTATCTATGTCAATAAAATTATAAGCTCCCCATATCACCAAAATTTATATATCAAAGACTCTTATGGACTTTACTAGCTCAGTTTATGTATAGTGATGAACAGATGCAAAAATACTCTCATTAATGGCTTCCAAACAAACATAGTGAAGACGATTACTTAAGTGGATGGCCATGAAACTAGTTACTTAACTTAATTAAATATCATAATATATTGATGATGATGATGATAATAATGATGATGATGTTAATAATGATGATGATGATACCAGCCATAGCTTTTATAATGAATTCACAACAATAAATTTACTTTTCATAAAGTTATAGGCACTTTTTAAAAGCATCCCTTGTCAAACTGGGATTTAAATATAACATTCACTAGCATTTGCATATGTTTGTGGTTATTTACTCAAAATGCTTTTATAGTTAAAACTAGGATTCAATAACATCAGTGATGATGAATGATCATCACGGCTCTCACCACATGATGTTCAACTTTTTAGAAATCCCTATTTAGTAAACATATTAACTATTAAACTTGCGTATGATTGAATGATTATTATTTATTAAATCAATGATGATGGTGATCATAACTCATGTACTGTACTATGCTTAAATGGTATTTTAATCAATAATATGATATCCCTCTTTGATGAGGATGATCAAAACTCATGACCACAACATAATTTTAGCTTTCCATTATTAACCTATAATTATTAAAATTTGGTTAGACATCAAGCATAATCCTTAAATACTTAAATGTAAATCAATATTCTAGCTTGCTTAACATTTGCAAGTGTTTGTTTAAATATTTGCAAGTGCTGATCATTCTTAATATCTGTGAGCGATGATGATGATCATTTAAAACAATAAAATCAAGACAAGAAAATATAACAATATTTTAAATAACAACTCGGAAACCAATTAAGACATAGAATTATATTTTATTAATACTATTCCTTTTTCTTTTCTTTTATTTTAAAATCAAATCTACTAATTATACAATTGACTCTTTTATTATATTAATTAAATATAGAATTACAAAATTTTATATACGCATAACCAAATAAATTGAATATACAAGTTTGTCACTTTTGATATTTTAAAATAAGCTGGCTTAAACTAATATTAAAAAAAAATTTCTATATATGCTCATTCAAAATTTTCACTACTTATATATCATAAAAGCAAATTACATTTAATTAATGTGTGAGTTTTTTTCTCACTTTTGTTCATATGGTAAGCCCTGCCCTTAAAAATCCTATATTTAAACTAATTATGCATAACCTATTCTTTTGATGTGTTTGTTTAAGCAATTATACAAGCACCCATTCTGTGATATATCAACATATATGTTTAAAAATGTGTTCCCTTATATTAGGGATGGATAAATAAATCACACACACACACACACACACATATATATATATATAAAATAAATCACACACACACACACACACACATATATATATATATAATAAAATTATTGCAACCTTGAGCAAAATTAAATAATATCCAGTTTAATATGCAAAAAAATAAATAAAATAAAAAACATTATGAAGCATATTTGGCTATGTTGCTTATTATCACAATCAATAAATGACAATAAAAAACATTTTAGTATCACAATATATAACAATAAAAAAAATCAAAATAATGAAAAAAAAATTAAGTTTAATAAATTTAAATGATGTGTGTGTATTTCCATGTATTACTAAGAATAACATAATCAATGAATAAACTCTTAATGTTCTCTGTATCAAAAGAAAAACAAATGCTTTGATTCTACTAAATTAAGGTTTACTTTTAATAAGTAAGAATAAAAGATCTGTTAATGAAAGTTCAAAGTTACTGGATTATTTTCACTTCTAACAAATGTTCTAGGTTTGAATTTTCAGACTGCTTGCTTTAAGTAAATCTTCTAAAAAGTTGATTTGCTTATTTCTACCATTTAAAAAGAAGTGTCCTTGTTGATACCTCTTAATAAATATAAATTGGTTAATTTTTTTGTTTCCACAATCTTAAAATTATTGATTGCTGATACTTTTAATAATGATGAATTGGTTGACTGGCTTGTTTCCAATTTTTTTTTTAAAAAATCATTGTAGACACTTTAGATGAATGTGAGGAAAACTTGAAAAAAAATTGATTTGTAACTTAATTAAACTTGGCTGTATATATGGCTTTCATACATCTTTTCTTTCTTCTCCTCTTGTCAAAGATGATGATCAGTTGACATCTGTGGCTGGTTTTAAATTTGGTCATTCTTTTGTTTATTAAAGACTTTTATATAAGTCCATAGATAGATTGGTGAGCTAACACATAGATGTTGGATTTCAAGAAGCAGAAACAATGGGTTTTTAATGAGGCATACTGATTATTTCCTTCATAATAAAAATATTTATTAATATCATTTTCATAGAATTTCAATAACTTTATATTAATCTTGCTGTGTACTGCTTTATATATACACACATCTTCTTATGCTGTTAACTTTAAAAACTAAAGTCATTGTTCTTCTTTAAATTTTTTAAAAAACCAATAGTTCATATTCTTAAAAAAATGAAAACTGTTCATCCTTTTTTTTTTCAGTTTAACACAATTGCATATTTCGCAATATTATCAATTGTCATTCTTAAAAAAATGGTTATGGAATTGCCTACAAAACCGCATTTTGGTTCAGTAATTCTTCTTTTAACAGTAATCAAAACTAACTTTAGTAAGATTAATGATTGACTTTCTTTTCAAAACTACATATTGTTAGATCACTCTCCCAAAAACAAAATTGAACTGACTGACCTTTTTAATATTATTTCACTCGTTTTTATATTTCAAATTTCTGATTAAAGAAACTAAACATCTATCCAAAAATAACTGACTTAAGATAGAAATCGTAAGTCATTAACAAAAACAAAGATTAATAATTATCCCATCAAAGCATCCCCCTTTTTTAGACAATCTAAGATAATCTTAGATAAAGATCACACAAATAATAAAGCTTGAAATTTACAGTCATTATAAATATGTGTTAAAATGCCTTGTGTTTACACAACCATTCTCAATTTTTTCCATTCTTGCATGTGTGTTTCTCTTTTTATCTATCAGTTGTTTTCACATCTTTCTTATCAGTGTTTCTCTGATCTGCTTTATTTAATGAAAATACATCTAAATAATTTCAACACATTATTTAATGAAAAAATAAATAAATAAATCTATTAAATATTGCTTCTTATAACCCTATATTTATTATGGTTTATTAATATACCATCTATAAACTATTTATTAACAAGAATAATACATACACACATAAATCTCTATATAAAAGAAATTTTTTTTTCACTTAAAGACTATAGATATGTGTGAAATGAGAACATATATATACATTTGCCTCACTCCCAAACAAAAAAAAATTCCCGATAGTCTCTTATGGAACTACCTTACCAAACAATTAATCAAATGCTTAATATATACATTGGTTTTGTACTTAATACATATATAATTACAACATAGTCCAATCAGAATGACATTCATGACTATCCTCCTTGGACTATTAAAGTAGTATACCTCATGTATCATGTCTTATTGATTTCAGGACAACTTGCTATTGGATTTTTTATTTCCATTGATCATGGGTCTACTGCTTTCAATTAGATCATTGGAGTTATTCACAGGCCTACTTATATTTGGTTTACAAGGTTTTGTGGGATAGTGTTGGCCTAACTGATTATTCACAATCCTTATAGTGGAGATTTTATAACTATATCTCTCCTCCCTCCTAGAATATTCTTCAGCCATAATTTTTGTAACTCCCATGGCATCCAACTGGTCTGCCACTCTCACTGGGGAATACACATCATCCACTATCATATATATATTCCCAGGCCTTCCTAGGTTTGGTTTGCTGTGTTTTGTGGGATATTGTCAGCCTAACTGGTTTCTTTTAACTCTCATACTGGAGACTTTATAACTATAGTTCTCCTCCCTCCTAGAATAAATTTCAGCCATCCTTTCTGTAGCTCCTAATGTCTCGAACATGTCTGCTACACTTACTGAAGCATATACATCAGCAGCTATCTTTAATTCTAAGAAATTAGCTGTGCTGATAACATCTTTCCTGAGGTCAATCTCTTCCTGTACAGTGGATACCTTTACTTCTAAGGTATGAGTCTCACTGTAGATATCCTCTTTGGGATTACTCTGCTTTTGAACAGCAGCCACCTCCTTGCCTTCATATGGCTTGGTTACAGTCACATAACTCTCTGGCACTATTTCTTGTTCTGGACTGGTTATCCTGTTGTCAGTCTCTTTACTTAAATCAGACACTTGACCATTCATTTCTTACAATGGTTGATCCATCTTATTCTTTAATTCCCGAGACTTGCCATTAAAAGACTCACAAGTTATTTGGATGTTCTGATCTATTTTTTGATTCATTTTGTTCATAACCCCCTTCATTTCCTTCATCTTTTGCAATTGTTGACTTATTTCTTGTTTTATTTTCCTCATCTCTTGAGTTACTTGGCTCATCCAAACTTGCAACCACTCTGGAGGGCCTTGCTTTTCTATCTCTTCCACTCCTTCAATAATTACTTCTTTTTCTTGTTCCATCTTAATATTTCTTTTTCTATACTTATTTATAATTTTATAAAATATTTATATTACTGATTTTTTTACTTTGTTTTATTCTGTCCTGCTTTATTCTGTTCTGCTCCTCGATTTCCTATACAACCAGAGTCACACACCTTTATCTATCCACCCATATACCTTAACATTTCCAATCACTATTCTTTTAGCCATATTTCTCCCCATCCATCTATCTATAATTCAAGTGCCCCATGTCAACCCAATTTCCATCATGACTCATTGTTGCATATATCTAATTGACAAAGTATGAGGTCATACTCCTTATTTAAAAACATTTATTTAAGAATAAGCTATCTCTGTATTAGTGTGCCCTATTTATGCCATCATTTATCTAGTTTTTAATGCTTTCATATAATGCAACTCTATCTATCTCCAATTTAACAAATTAAGTCAAAACAATTTATATAATACACATGCCTATATTTATAATATAGTTCATACCCCAGTTATATACTCATCTATCCTCCTAGAGATCTGACAGCCAAAAGAATGATTAGCAATTTCACAATCATGAGATAGATAAAAAAATTCAATCACTGCACTTAAAGCATACAATGTTCCATGAACACTCAGATGATCACCCCAATTCAGTCACTCTATGCTACTACAACCCATAATAGGTTATTGCAAACAATGTTGCACTGCCCTGCTTACTTCCAAGTCTTAGGTGCTATAATTCATAAAATAATGCCATGGCTATCTTTAAAGTCTTAAAGGCAACGATTATATATCAGTAAAAAAATACTGCCTTTCTCTCTCTGGAGTCTTAGAGGTGAAATATTATGTATCAGAAAAAAATTTGCCTTGTGCTCTCTGGAGTCTTAGATGTGAAATCATGGCAGGCATATTGTTAACTGCTTCATGAGAAATAATAACTCATATTATAATCTGGGTTGGAGCAGTGGATGAGATCAATCATTCAAAAGTGGCATGAATACATCACATCCTCAAGGCAATGATAAAAATTCTCCATCCATCATCAAAAATTGCAACACAATCAACCAAACTCCAACAATCAAATATCCAATCCAACCTCCATAACCATAGATTTTTTATAACACAAACTTTTCAAATATGAACAAAATTATTATTCTACAATTCAGTGCTATTAATATTTCTATGCTTATCAATACTTCTAGGCAAAATATTTAAAAAAAAAACAGTGCTATTAACTTTAACACTTATTATAAGTTGTCATATCTATCTAATTTAAAATTGAAATTAAGCTGTTTAATGGCTGTATTTATTTATCATCATCATAAAATGCAACAACAGCAATCATCATCATCTAAACATAAGGCCAAAATATTTCTATATAATAATAAAAAAATACAAAAAAAATCATTTTTTTTAAAACTATACATCTGTCATCATTATATACTACACACCTCTCAGATTGGTGGCATATTTCAAGCCCTTATTTGGCTTATTTTGAGCCCTAGTTGGTGCACCATTTTGTAACAGTAATAAAAATAGAAGAAATTATTAAATATAAAAATATGTTTATAATCTGCGCCATTTGTAACAGTATAAATAAATAAAGGTGAACTGATAAAAAGGTTGATAAAATATAACTGATTATAATCTATATATATATATATAATTAGTTTCCAACCATAAAAAGGTTGATAAAATATAACTGATTATAATCTATATATATATATTGATGAGTGATAAAATGATAGTTGCTACAATTCAATAACTAAACACTAAACAGGATATGCTATGCTCCAGAGGTTCATCATTTGTAAACAAATAAAATTAAATGAGTAATGAATTTACTATGTTAGCTAAAATAAAGATGACACTAACATATAAATAATAAACATATACATATCATGCTCTATTTAAGTGTCTATTTGTAATTAATTAAATATAACATTATATCCCATTTGCAACTATCCTAAACATTACTTTTGTCATGCTAATAATGAAATAAATAACTTATCTTTTTTCTCGACATAAATAACAAAATGAAAATCAAAACTGTCATCATGAAAGATTTAGAAATTTCGATATTGGGAAGTCACTTGATCAATAAAATATACTAGCCATTGTCATCAAATAAAATAATATTAGATATAGCAAGTGAATAAAATTACTGTGAAATCCATGGAGTACATTTCGTTTATCTCCAATAATATTTTCTTATAACAAAAAATTCTTCCTATTCTTCTTTCCAAATATATAAGACCATTCATGGTCACATGCACACACTGGTGCTAGTTATAATAACTTATAAAAAAATTATATAAATTTAAGTTATTAAGTTGGAAATGGACTATTTCACTTATATTCAGCTTAGTTAATTGCTCGTGTTTTCCATGGGTGCCACTATATTGTTCTAAATCTAGATAAATATTATCTGTGCATAGTGTACTAAGTTGAAACTCATTTGGTATATTTTTACTACACATGACTTGGATGACTAATGAACAAAAAAAAATGACATTCGTGTATTTTGTCTATGTCAATAAAATTATAAGCTCCCCATATCACCAAAATTTATATATCAAAGACTCTTATGGACTTTACTAGCTCAGTTTACATATATTGATGAACAGATGCAAAAATACTCTCATTAATGGCTTCCAAACAAACATAGTGAAGACCAATACTTAAGTGGATGGCCATGAAACTAGTTACTTAACTTAATTAAATATCATAATATATTCATGATGATGATGATGATAATTGTGATGATGATATAATGATGATGATGATACCAGCCATAGCTTTTATAATGAATTCACAACAATAAATTTACTTTTCATAAAGTTATAGGCACTTTTTTAAAATCATTCCTTGTCAATGTGGGATTTAAATATAACATTCACTAGCATTTGCATATGTTTATGGTTATTTACACAAAATGCTTTTATAGTTAAAACTAGGATTCAATAATACCAGTGATGATGAATGATCATCACAGATCTCACCACATGATATTCAACTTTTTAGAAATCCCTATTTACTAAACATATTAACTATTAACCTTGGGTTTGGTTGAATGATTATTATTTATTAAATCAATGATGATGGTGATCATAACTCATGTACCGTACTATGCTTAAACAGTGTTTTATTCAATAATATGATATCCCTCTTTGATGAGGATGATCAAAACTCATGAGCACAACATAATTTTAGCCTTCCATTATTAACCTATAATTATTAAAATTTGGTTAGACATCAAGTATAATCCTTAAATAATTAAAATGTAAATCAATATTCTAGCCTGCTTAACGTTTGCAAGTGTTTGCTTAAATATTTGCAAGTGCTGATGATTATTAATATC